>JAFBJY010000177.1:0-24362 GCA_016801885.1 Toxotes chatareus | reverse complement strand
AAAGTAAAATTTACGGGGCCCCCACATCCAGCTCTGAGAGTGGGCTCCTATTTTTCAAAATTGAAATTACATGGCTTTTGAAGACCTAAAAAAATGAAACCCATGGGATGTTTTGAGGAACACATTGTGGAAAAACATTTTAATGGGCTCTGGCATGAAAAAGAATTTAAGAAATATTTCTTTTTTGATACTTCAGTGAGTCACTGTGCTGCCTGGTTAGCTAGTTGTAGGTCGTGGGTTTGAACCCCAAGGGATGGCACCACCTTCCATGGGCTCGGGTGCGAGACCAAGATGCATTGGGGATTGGGCAGAGTCGCCTCACAACTGGGCCTGGACCCAGATAAGCGCATATGATGACAGACAAAAGTCACTTGTGGTTTCACCACCCCATATCCAGTCCCATTGTGTTCCTCACACAGTGTGTGCTTCAGCCTGTTTTTACAGTATCCATACAGAGGACCCCCCTGTGGTTTGTCCAGACAGAAATCAAGACTTTCACACAATGTTTATTTCTAAAAAACAAAAAAAAAAACAACAACAAAACCCACACAAAATAGTCATAAGTACTTAGAGAGATGCCTTTATTAGTCGTGAATAATAGCTTTGGGAAATATTACAATATAAGAGAAGATTATACACTGTCACTTCCTTCTCCTTTTCACTGCAATCAGTCACCACCTTGCCCAGTCATGTGACCCTTCATAGACCAGATAAGAGGCCTCAGAAGTCAGGACTAATGGACTAATCAAATATCTGCATAGTGTGTTCACAACACTGTATGATGTCATTTTGTGAACAGTTCACTATAAGTCAGGCTTCCAGGTCTCCTACAACAGGTTATCTGTCTGGTTACTACAACTACTCCATTTTCTACTAACTTATTAGTACTGCAGGATAAAAATAATAACTGTTGTCAACATTGTAGATGAGAGATTGCTCATTACCTAAATGGCACGGGAAGCTGATTGTTAATGCGCACAAATAACAGACTGAGAGGCTAAACCAGATAACATGATTCGCTTGTTGTTGCATTGAAGCTGCAGCACATCACAGAAATACAGCTGATCTGCACCAAGACAAGGTGCTCTGTGATTTTTTAAAAGCAACCACATTTTAAAGTCCAACAGTTATAGTAGAGAGGTTACAACTGGGATAATGATATTTCATTAGTATATAGGTTTCTGATTTCAGGAGTACTGATCTGATCTTGTCTTTTAATTATAAAAAACCCTTCCATAGACCACAAAGTTCATGGAGTCACTCAGTGCCAATTCAACAATTACTTCAGTTATATATATTGTGAAAAAAACTTCTTAATTACTTAAGACAGCATACATTTACCCAATAGGAAGGCACGCTAAGTGCTCTGATAGGTTAGGGAGAGTGTCATCGGGTGACTTGACCAATGAGATTTGAAAAGGTGCAGTAAGGAGAAATTAGGTGTTTTTTGGGATATTAGGTCAAATGGCAAAAGTGTAAACATGCTGTTTGCAAAGAGTAATATATCATATACTGTTGAACTTTTTCTGTAAGTTAAACCTACAGTGTAAACAAATTTGGGAGGAAGAAGCCCATTTTGGGAATGTTGTGGAATTAGTGGGAAGGTGAAGGGTGTGGTTGGGTGGGCTTCTTAGCCCTAGTTTTTTTTTCATACAAAGCATTTGATCTAGATGTCATACAGTTGTGATGATTCAAGTTTGTTGCCCCATGCTGTTTGCTATGATTTAAAAACTCTAAAACAGTAAGCTTTTTAGTGGAGGAAATAAACTCCATATTGTGGAAATCTGAATCTATATTGAGGAAAATGCTACATATAGTAAATGATCATCATGTAGAGTAAAATATTATTTTCTTAGAGTAAATTGATTCAATTTGAGTAGAATTTACACTGATAAATTTACTGTGTCTGATAAATTTATTTCTTCAAACAACAGAGTCAATTGATTAAAAAACATTCCCTAACGCCTCACTTGTGGACTTAATAGAACACGCTGCATGATAAAAGCAGTTTTGCTGGAAACCAGCACAATTGTGTTAAAGCCCTGCACACAGTGTTTTCTTCAGTTTTGTGATTAGACCCTGCTCAAGAGGTGGGGCTGATGACATGTACACACCCACACATTTCCGAAGAGGTGAAAAGCACCACAAATTCTTCCTTCAGATGTTGGATAAAGAGACCAAAGTCTGCCAAAAACAGTCCTGGTTCAGGGACCATTATTGTGACTAGAACAGACTGCAATGGTTTCCTACGCTCACCTCCCTTTGTCTTTTGGATCCCTGACTGGTGCCACAAAACTGTCAGGATGAATGAGTCTTAGCATTTGCTCCACTCCTCTGCCCTCGCTGCTGCTCGTCTGCCTGGTCGTTCCTCTCACTCCATCATCTCTCGGCCCTCATCCCTCTTCATAATGGGAGACTGAAGATACTCACTATTCGCCATGAGGCGGAAGGACGATCACAATCTTAATGTCATGTGAAGTTTGCTGGATGACAAGAGATGAAACAGGAGAAAGAAAGGTGAGAGAAGGGAAAGAGGATAAAATATTTTGAGAAGCAGAGTCAGAGGTGAAACCCAGAGTCACCCCATCTCCCTCCCAAATGTGCACTGGGCTCCAGTGAGGTTCCATGTTAGACAAGCCCGTACACACACACACACATCCGCTCACCCTCTCCCACATACTGTCCATATTCTCTGCTCTGCCCCACACTCTAACCTCATCCACACAGGATGCACACACTGAAACGCAGAAGTGCTGCACTCAACCTGACAACTAACACAAAGTAACCCGCGCATGCAGTCATTTCAGCCAAATTAAACCATGAATATCACTGAGTCCATGAAGTTCAACATGTAATACCACTCCTGATCATTGCAGTCCTCACTTCTTTACAGTAAAAACTGCAAAACTGAGCAGTGAATCATAGATGTTATTATTCACTCAATTTGTGTTCAGCATGACAGATGTAACACATGCATTTTCAAAATACGCTCCTGTATGAACTAACCAATAGATCCGTTGAAAACAAACAAACAAAAACCCAAAAACAAACATATCCAACAAAACTGGTGCAACACAAAGTCTCTGTGTGCACCCATCAGTAATTTTAGCTCCTTAATGACAGATTGAGCCTCATTCAGGTTTTCTAATCTTACGGTAGATCTTCTCTCCAAGGTTCACTTGGAGCGTGTCTCTGGACCTGTGGAGGTGTTTGGCTTTTGTTTGCAGTGCTAGCGCCCCAGCAGCTGCTTTGGAGCTGGGAACATTCCTCCTGCCCGTCCACTGCGCCGCCTACATCTGTGCACCGCTGACCCGGGCTAAACGTCCTCACATGGCATCTGGGCCACAGCTCACTCGCCTGGTAAATATTGATAGCACCTTCCAGAGTCAACCTCAGTAGTCTTTCTGACCTTTTAACTTCCACGCCTGATAACTACATCATTAACTCTGACATTTCTATTCTTTCTTTTTTTCCAGCCACTATCTCCTGCAAGGTATACAATTCCCACCAACCTTGAGCCCTTACCAGAACCTAAAATGTCCACAAGATAACATGATAACAAAACCGCCATTACTGCCACCTTGCAGCTCCAGAACATGCTATTACCACCTGAGCCCATGACTGTCCTCGCGAGGACTGTCAGTTCATTCTAATTCCTGTTGCGCCATGAGCGTCAAGAGACTGTGCGGGCTTCCATTAAGCTCCGGACATGAAAATAAAAAGATGTATTTGAGTGTTCGCCTGGTTGATGTTGACCTGGACAGCCTTAATACGTCACGCTTTTGATCTAATCTGTCCAAGACGGCAGCGACAAGACTATTCTGGCTGACTTGTACTTAATTGGGATATAAATTATTAAAGTAACATCCATTCTGAGAGTACCCTGAACTTTTCTGAAGAGGGCTTTGGTGGAGTACCTCAGGATGGATATTACAAAGGCAATTGGAGGTCCCATTATCTAAGAGACTTCCTCACTGATACGTAAAGGTGTCGATGCTCAATTCCCACTTGAAGATTGTGGAGTGCTGGAAGAGCTGGCAGAACTTATCAAGCCTAGAAGTGTCCCTTAAAAGTGAAAGTTCTCATATAGACCTCATTTATGGAACTGTTAATCTCTACTCACATCATGTGAAGCTGCTCCATGCCCGGCCCCGTAACCCTAAGCAAAATGTGGCCTAATTCTTCAAATGGCTGACAAGATGTTTAAGCGAGCTCCCTAGTGTCTGGGAAAGTCAAGGCCTCAACCAGTATGGAGTCTGCCACAAACAAGCTTCTCACACAGACCTGGATCACCCCAGCCCAGAGCATACAACATCATGGCAGAGCTGAAGAGCACGCTTTTCTAAAAAGCACTGAGAGTTCCTCCCGTGAGTCTTGAACATGATTCAGGGTCCTGTGAGCTCTGTACCACATGGAGCCTAGGGGGTTCTGCCAGAGACTGCTGAAGACATGACACTCCTGGATATGTTCCAGACCAAGCCGACTTTTCCATTTTAAATCCTAGAGTACATAATAATAAATGACTTTGGAAAAAAAGAACTCTGTTATGACCTCATATCATTACATCTGAGGTTGGTGGCTTGTTTGACAAACCGCAAGAGCTTGAGAAACCCTGCAGCCTGCGCCCAGAAAAACTCTGGAACAAATGAAACTAAGTGGAAGGATTCGACAGTTTTCATATAGACTCGCTTGTAAAACAGATATAGGATCATCTGATGCTTACCCAGATGATATGGAGATGCCCCTGCTTCCAGGACCAAATGCCCCTCTCTGACCCTGGGTCATCTCAGTACACACGAGGAAGTTGCTGATACTCACTCACTTTTCTCCTGAAGTTCTCCAGCGTTGTGACGGAAGATGGGTGGCAATGTTCCTGCAGCAGGTGCTTCTCTGGGAGGAAGAAGAGCCTAACAGGCAACAGCAAGTCACAGAAAGGAGAAGTGTCTGGAGCACTCAACCGACATCACAGACCTAATCACTGATACACCAGAGACATACTGAACACATCAGGAGGAAAGGGCCATCATCAGGCCAGAGGCTCCTGAAGCTTCCGCGACAGTCATACGCCAGCATTGTGTCAGTTTGTGACTATTTCCATGCTGCACAAAACAGATATGCTGACCAATACCAGAAAGAAAAGACCATTAGGGCCAGGGTCCCCTGAAGCCAGAGACAAGTCATACGTCAGCACAGTCAGCTCAGTGCATCACTTCCATGCTGCACAAACAGATATGCTGGACCACACCTTAAAGAAAAGACCAATAGGCCAGAGTCCTCAGAAGTCAGCAACAGTCATATCAGCACACTCAGTTTGTGCATCACTTCATGATGAAGCTTCACACAGGAAAGCTTCCATCAATCTTGTGGCTCCACAGGTGGGTGCTTCTATGAGCAATACATGTTGAACATCATCTGAGCCTGTGACCAGCCCCCACAAAAAGTTCAGTGTCAACAAACAACAGCAAAGTAAGGGGGATCAGAGCCAGTTAACTGTCCCCTTCTCCTGGTATTCCAAAGAATCTAGTGTTCTTCCTGAGATTGCCATCAAATCAGGGAAAACCAAAGATTTTTTACCACATTAAAACTAACACCATTGACCGACTGTCAAATAGACACAGGACCAGATTAACATTCTGTACCGAAGTTACGAAAAAATCGTGAAGAATATGATGAAAATACAGCTGTGATAAGACCTTCCAAAGGAGTTTCTGGTTCCAGAGGACTACTAGAGGTGTGTTAATGTCATCAAAGACACATCTTTGAAGATGCTACAAAGTCTCTAAAAGATCCATCTGAGTGCTCCTTGGCCCACATCCTAAGAGTGAAGTCCTAAGTGCATGGCTTTCAGCTTTTAACAAACCTTTCAAGTGGTGCATCAAGAGACCATGAAGAATATACCTCCATAACCCCAACCCTAAAAACAAATTTTCTGCTTCAAATTCACTCCACCCCACCCCAACACTCTTCCTCTTACTGGGGCTTTACTGGTGCCGTTCCCACATCCTCCAAAACAACATAATTCCATACCCACCCCAACACCCTTTCCTTTACTGTGGCTTATCGGTGCCCTTTCTCTGAGTCTCTGTCAATTAGCAGTGTGTGTGTGTGTGTGTTGTGTGTGTGTGTGTGTGTGTGTGTGTGTGTGTGTGTGTGTGTACCTGGCTTTCCTGTCTGGATCTTCATGCCTTCTGCCATTCATTCTCCTGCCCACTGCTTTCACTTTAGTGAGTCCTGTCTTTATTGAATTTGGGAAGCTTACTTCAAGCAGCCCCAGCAATCTAAAGACATCAGATAGTTCTCAACCTAAAAGTAAAATGTAAATACTGTTTGAAATCAGGTTATGTTATGTTATGTTAAAAAAGGACTTTTCCTTGTCATACTTGTAATTCTAGGACTAACTGGTAGCTGATAGGATCTGATAGCAACAGGTATAATTTCAGCCGTAAAACTGTTGGTCACCAGCTAGAAATGAAGTGTTTTCTTTTGCCTACCTCTGTAAAGTGCTAAATCTACAGTGTCATTATCATCAACTAGAAACAGTAAATAAGGGGTGGGCTGTTGGACAATCAGCTGAGTAGATTGATCATATCAAACTAAAACACTACCTATGCGGTGCTTGCTCAACTCACGTGTATTTGTTTTAAATCAAACCTGTCTGATCTCAAAGCTATTTGGCATGTGCCCCACGGTCAATGAGGATCTATTGTAACTACTGAACATTTTGGATCAGTGGCTATGCGGCTGAAAATATTAATACTAACAGGCGTCCACAGCATACAACAAATGCTCACACAACTATGATCCACATAAACACACTGAACTCAAAAAAGTATTTTGAATCACTATACAGTTGCTTGCCCAGAAATGGAAAATGCATTGAACCATGATCTGCCCAAAACTCATCATTTATGTGTACCTGAGGTCCTGACTCTGGAGATAAAGTAACGGAGACACTGGCCCTAGGTTCGCCATGACTCAGTTCTGTCTGCATGCTGCCTGGACAGTACTTCCTGTTGCTGCTTCTGTGTGGTGTTATGAGGTGTTATCAAGCTTATTAATCAACTCTAGATTTGCCGTGTTCTGTGGTCAATCTCTGAATTCCTGTACCGCGATATATTACTTTAATTAAACATCTGTGGTACCGCGTGTCCCTCGAGTTGTACTACACTCCTAATCTAATCACTCTATCTCTGGTCCACTAGCTTGGCTGTTAGCAATGGCTTCCTCTTTCTCCTGCTGTCTCTCCTCTCTCTGCACGGTGTGTGAGATGTTCAGTTACTCCTCTGCCTCCTTTAGCGATAATGGTATGTGTAATAAATGTAGCATTTTTGTAGCATTGAGGCGAGGCTGAGGGAAGTAGAGGCTC
This sequence comes from Toxotes chatareus, assembly GCA_016801885.1. Lineage (NCBI taxonomy): Eukaryota > Metazoa > Chordata > Actinopteri > Toxotidae > Toxotes > Toxotes chatareus. Next base: position 16,996 of record JAFBJY010000177.1, on the reverse strand, counting down.
AGCTCTGCACTATAGATAACGCCGAAGCAGCGCTTAGCTAGTCAGGGCGGTTGGGTGGCAGTCCAAGGAAACATAGCCTGAAACAACGTCCGTGGTTCACCATCAACCGCTTCATGTTTCAAAAAGATTTTTCCTCAATCAGCTTACACACCCGCTGAAGAAAAAACTCTAGTTATTGCAGCTCCATTTTGCGAAATGTGAAGTTACCTACTGTGCTTCTAAGCACTATTCTGCTTGTTCTTTGGTTGTGTTTTTTTTTTTTCACCTTGTAAGTGGTGAACAGCGCTGAACTTCCCTGAATTTTTCCACCATGTTAGGTGCAGTCTAATGGTCACTGTAAAAGAGGTTTGAAGTGTTTAGTTTCCTGTTTTTTGAGCTAACAACCTTTTTTTTAAAGCAAAAACGTTATCTGATCTCGGGGCCCCCTCTCATGAGACTCACTGGAATTTTAAGTAAGTTCCATCATGGGTGAATGGGCATCAACACAGACAGACTTTTTTAACTGTATTCAAAAAGATACATTAGATGACAGGTTTTTAAAAAAAAACTCTTTTTAAAAAAATCATTGTGGGTTTAAATTTATAGGTCCCACATCCAGCTTGAGAGGGCCTACTTTTTCAAAATTGAAATTCATTATTTTTAAGCCCAAAAAAAAATGAAAGCAGGGGATGTTTTGGGGAACACAATGTAAGAAAAAATTTTTAAATGGGCTCGGGATGAAAAAGAACTTTTAAGAAAATTTCTGTTTTATATTTGGGAGTCACGTTGCCTGGTTGTCGGGGAGGTCGGGGTTTGAACCCCAACCGATGGCACCCCCTTTTCCATGGGCTCGGGTGGGGACCAAGATGATTGTGGATTGGGGCAGTCGCTCTCCCTAACTGGGCCGGGACCCAGATAAGGCATATGATGACATGAAAAAGTCATTTGGGGTTTCTCCACCAAACCAGTCCCATTGTTTTCCCTCACACAGTGTGTGCCTGCCTGTTTTTAAGTATCCATACAGGGGACCCCTGTGGTTTGTCCAGACAGAAATCAAGACTACACACTATGTTTATTTCTAAAAAAAAAAACAAAACAAAAAAAAACCTTAAAAAAAAAAAGGGTATTTAGAAAATGCCTTTATTAGTCGAAAAAGATGAAATATTAAATAAAGAGAAGTTTTTAACCCGTCACTTCCTTCCCCTTTTTCACGAAACGTCACCACCTTTCCCTCCAGTCATGTGACCCTTCAGACCAGATAAGAGGCCTCAGAAGTCGGGGACAAAGGGGACAATAAAATATTGATAGTGTTTTCAACACTGAGATGTCTTTTTGTAACAGTTACTATAAGTCAGGCTTCCAGGTCCCCCACAACAGGTTATCTGTCTGGTTACTACAACTACTCCATTTCTACTAACTGTATTAGTACTGCAGGATAAAATAATAACTTTGTCAACATTGTAGATGAGATTGTTTACCAAAAAAGGGGAAGTTGACTTTTAAAGCAAACAAAAAACAGACTGAGAGGCAAACCAGATAACATGTTTCCCTTTTTGGGTTGATTGAAGCTGCAGCACATCAAAAAAATGGGTGATCTACCAAGACAAGGTGCTCTGTGATTTTTAAAAACCATTTTAAAGTCCAGAGTTATAGTAGAGGGGTTAAACTGCATAAGATATTTCTGAGTATATAGGTTTCAATATTTAGTATGATCTGATCTTTTTTAATTTATAAAAAAACCCTTCCAATTTACAAAGTTATGGAGTCACCATTTAATTCAACTTTTTACCCCATTAAAATATATTAAAAAACATTTTTAATTACAAGAAATACAAATTTACCAATAGGAAGGCAGCTAAGTGCTCTGATAGGTTAGGAGAGGTTATGCGGATTTGCCCAATGAGATTTGAAAAGGTGCAGTAAGGAGAAATTAGGGGTTTTTGGGGATATTAGGAAAATTTAACAGTGTAAAATGTTGTTTGCAAAGATAATATATCATATACTGTTGAACTTTTCGTAAGTTAAACCTACAGTAAACTAATTGAGGAAAACCCTTTTTTGGGAAAAAGGGAATTAGTAAGGTGGGGGGTTGGGGGGTTCTACCCCTAGTTTTTTTTTCATAAAATTTGATCTACAGATTCAAAAAGGTATATTCGTTTGTTGTCCCATGCTGTTTTTGTTTAAAAAACCCTTAAACAGTAAGCTTTTAGTGGAGGAAAAAAAACTCCATTTGGGGGAAATTGAATCATATTGAGGAAATTTTTATGTAAATGATCACATGTAAAAAAAAAATTTTTTATTTTTTTTTAGAGTAAAATTTAAAATTTTGAGAAAATTTACACTGAAAAATTTACTGTGCTCTGAAAAATTTTATTTTTCAAACAACAGGTCAATTGATTAAAAAATTTCCCCAACCCCCATTTTGGGACTTAATAGAACACGCTGCATGAAAAAAGCAGTGTGTGCTGGGGGAAAAGACAAGGTTTAAAGCCCGCAAAAGTGTTTTTTTCAGTTTGGGGATTAGACCTCTGCTCAAGAGGTGGGGCTGAGGGCATTGTACACACCCCACTTTTCCCCAAGAGGAAACACCACAAATTTTTCCCTTTCGAGTTGATAAAGAACCAAAGTTGCCAAAAAAAGTCCTGGTTCAGGGCCAAAAACAGAACAGACCAAATGGTTTCCCACCCCCCCCCCCTTGTTTTTTTGGACCCCCTGATGGTGCCAAAAAAACTGCGGGATGAAAGTTAGTTTTGCCCATTTCTCTGCCCTCGCTGCTCTTTGTCAGCTCCTTTGGTCGCCTCTCCACTTCCATCATCCTCGCCTCACCCCTTTTTATCAGAGACTGAAGATACTCACTTTTCAGAGGGGAAGGACGACACAATTTTAATGTCATGTAAATTTTTGGGAGACAAGAGATGAACAGAGGAAAAAAGGGGAGAAAGGGAAAGAGATGTTTTGAGAAGCAGAGCAGAGGGTAAAACATACCCCACTCCCCCAAATGCACTGGGCTCGTGAGGTCTCCACGCCCGCAGACACACACAAAAATCCGCTCCCCCTTTCCCCACATACTGTCCATACTTTTGTCTGCCCCACACTCCAACTTTCATCCACAAGGATGCACACACTAAAAGCAGAAGGTCCCAACCTGACAACTACAAAAAGAACCCCCCAGGCAGTCATTTTCAGCCAAATTAAACATGAATTCATGAGTCCATGTAGTTACTTTAATACCACCTGATCATTGCAGCCCCCATTTTTACAGTAAAACTAAAAATGAGCAGTAATCATAGATGTTTTTTTCACTTTTTTCAGCAGATGATGTAACAAGCATTTTCAAAAACCCCTTTTGTATGAACAACCAAAGACCCCTGAAAAAAAAACAAAAAAAAAACCCCAAAAAAACAAACATTTTCCAAGAAATGGTGCACACAAAGTCCTGTGTGCACTCATTGTACTAGTCTTTTAATGACAGATTGAGCCTGTCGGGTTTTTTAATCTACGTAGATTTTCCCACCGGGGTTCCCCGGGAGCGGGTTCTGACCTGTGGGAGGTTTGGTTTTTTTGGGTTATGCTACCCGCAGCTTTGAGCCTTTCCCCGTCCGCCCACGCGCCGTTTAATTTGGCACCGATCTGGCAAAACCCCCCCCACATGCATCTGGGACAGTCCCCGCCTGGCAAATTGATAGCACCTTCCAGAGTCAACCCTATCTTTTTTGCCCTTTTTAACCCCTCCACGCCGATAACTACATCATTAACTTGACATTTTATTCTTTCTTTCCACCACCCATCTCTGCCATACCCCACCAACCCAGCTTCCTTACCAAAACCCCAAATGTCCATAAAAAACATGATAACAAACCATTACTGCCCCCTTTGATCTAAGCGTACACGATTGACTGTCCCCCAGGATGTCTTTCTTTCCTAATTTGAGCCGGGGAGCGCCGAGGTGCGGGCTTCCATTGCCCGGACATGAATGATGTTTTATGTTCGCCTGGTTGATGTTGACCGAAGCCTTTGGCTCCCCTTGATCTAATCGTCCAAGACGGACAAAGACTATTCTCGACTTGTTTTAATTAACACAAATTATTAAATATCCATTCTGAGAGTACCCTGAACTTTCAAGGGGGCGGTGGAGTACCTCGATGGATATTACAAAGGCATTGAGGTCCATTTGGGGAGATTTCCTGATAGTCCCATCCCTTTTCCCCTCCCACGGGAAGATTGTGAGAGTGCTGAAGAGCGGGAAACTTATAAAGTCGGAAGGTCCCGGTGATTTCCCATATAGACCCTATTTATGGAACTGAATTTACCACATCAGGGAGCCCCCACCCCGCCCCACCCTAAGAAAAAATGGGGGCCAATTTTCCAAAATGGCTGACAAGATTTTTTGTGAGCCCCCAGTGCTGGGAAAGTGCCCCCCCCAAACCAAATTGGAGTTCCACAAAAACAAGCCACACAGACCTGGATCAAGAGCATAAATCATGGCAGAGCTGAAGAGCACGTTAAAAAGACTGAGAGTTCCCGGTGAGTCTAAAAAGGGTTTCAGGGCCGGAGTCAGTCACATGGAGCCTGGGGGTTCTGTTGAGACTGCTGAAAAATGACCCCTTGATATTTTCCCGCCCGCTGACCTTTCCTTTTTTAACCGAGAGCAAAAAATAATGATTTTGGAAAAAAAGGGAAAACCTTTTAAATCTGACATCATTACATCTGAGGTTTGGCTTTTTTAAAAACCAAGAGCTTGAAAAACCCTGAGCCCATCCCAGAAAACTTGAACAATGAAATCAAGTGCAGACTTTTTTCGGGATAGACTGCCAGAAACATATATGCATCTGATGCTTGAATATGGGGCCCTCCCAGGGCCCAAATGTCTCTGACTTGTCATCCAGTACACACGAGGAAGGTTGATACCACTCACTTTCCCGAAGTTTGTATGCGACGGAAGATGGGTAATGTTCCTGCAGGGTGTTCTGGGGAAGAAGAGCCATCAGTAAAAAGTCACAGTGAGGAAGTGTCTGAGCACAACCAATCACAGACCAATCACTGATACACCAGGAGACATACTGAACACATCAGGGGAAAATTTCATCAGGCCAGAGGCCCTGAAGCCTGAATAACGCAGACAGTCATTTTGTGCATCACTTGATGCTGCACAAACAAGCGGGACCCCCCAAAGAAGAAAAGCCCAAAGCCAGGGCCCCCCAACCCAGAGATATCATCCGAAAGTCAGGGCATCACGGATGCTGACAAACAGATATGGACCACACCAGAAGAAAAGACCATTGGGCCAGAGCCCCCTGAACAGCAACAGTCATATTCAGCACACTCAGTTTGTGCATTAGATGAAGTAAAATGAAAGTCCATCAATCTTGTGGTCACAGGGGGGGTGCTTCAAGGACAATGTTGGAACATCATCTGAGCCTAGCCCACCCCCCCTACAAAAGTTCAGTGTCAGTCAAACAACAGCAAAGAGGGGTCAAGCAGTTAATCAGTCCCTTCCATCAGAGTATGTGACCAACGCATCATCACTGCTCTTTTCCTGAGGATTCCCTCAAATCAGGGAAAAACCCAAAAATTTTTTTTTAAAAGATATTTTAACACCCTTACCGACTGTCAAACAAGACACAGGACGAGATTAACATCTGTGACCAAAGTCAAAAATCGGGAAAAATATGATGAAAATTAACAAGGTGTGATAAAAGACCTCCTAAAGGAGTTTGGGCCCCCAGAGGGGGCTAAAAGGGTGCAAAGTCATCAAAGACAATCTTTTGAAGATGCTGTTTTAAAGTCTCTAAAGATCCATCTGAGGCCCTCCTTTGGGCCCCTCCCAAAGAGGAAGTCCCCAGTTGCCAGGTTCTTTTTAGCTTAACAAAAACCCCAAGTGGGCATCAAAGACCAAAGGGGAAAAATAATACCCTCCAAACCCCAACCCAAAAACCAAAGTCTTCTGCTTCAAATTGGCACTCCACCCCACCCCAACACTCCCTTTCCCCTATTGGGTTTATTTTGGTTTCCAATCCTAAAAAAAACCACAACCCATACCCCACCCCAACACTCCTTCCCTTTATTGGGGTTTTTTCCCCTCCCGGGGTTTCCCCATTTCTTCAATTTAAAATTTTTTTTTTTTTTTTGTTTTGTTTTTTTCCCTCACTCATGTTTTTTTGTGATTAAAAGTGTTTTTTATGTTTAATTTTCAGCAAAACAAAAAATCAACAAATTGTTCAATAAAGTTTTAAGAAAAATTGAAAAGTGTTAAGTAAAAAGGAAAAAATTTTTTGTTTTAATTTTGTATTCCAAGGGCCCAATGAAAATGACTATAGAACGGGGAAATCAGCAAAATTTGGGGGGCCCCCCAGGAGTGTTGGGGCCACCTTTTGCCTGGGCCCTTTAATTTGCAGTGGGGGTGGGGTGGTGTGGTGTTCCCCCCCTTTTCGGTTTTTTTTCACCTTTTGTTCATTTTCCCGATCTTTTACTTTAGGAAAAACCTGTCTTTTTGGAATTTGGGATTACTTGCTTAAAAAATTCAAAAAAGATAGTTCTCAACCCAAAATAAAAATGTAAATTTTTGAAAACCCGTTTGTTAGATGAAAAAGGACTTTTCCTTGCAACTTAAATTTTGGACTAAGGTCTGATGGAGATAGAACGGAAATTCAGCCAAAACTGTTGGGCCCAGCTGTGAAGTTTTTCTTTTGCCCCACTTTGTAAAGTGTAAACACTTATTAATCAACAAAATTTGGGGTTTTGACAATCACTGAGAATTGTCATTAAATTTAAAAAACTACTTTGCTTGCTGTCTTTTTGTGTTTTTTTTTCAAAATGTTGATTCAAAATTTCTTGCCCCCGTAATGGGTATTGTAATATGAACATTTTGGACTGGGGTGGGCGGTGAAAATAATACTAACAGAGCTCCCCATCAGAAATGCCCGCACGCTTTTCCCCATAAAAACCCTAACTCAAAAAAAATTTTCCCTAAACATTGTTCCCGTGGAAAAAAAAAAATGTCTACTGGAACCATGTCTCCAAAATTCTTTTGTTCCTGGGGTTTTAGTAAGGGGAACGGCCCTATTCCCTTTTACCAGTTTTCCAAAGCCCTGGAAGATTTGTTTGTTTGCCCTTGGGGTTTCTGTTTTTTAGCTTTTTAACAACCTAATTTTAACACAATTTTTAACGCCCAATTCTGAAAAACTTCAAGGCCAATTTTTTTTTTTTTTTTATTTGGGGATTTCTCCCACTTTAAAATTTTGAATTTTTTTAAACAAAACAGTCCAAAAAAGGGGGGCCTGCTATATTTCCCGCCGGGTGGAATAAGACAAAAACCCAACAGAACAGGGAAAAAAAAAATTTTTCCCCTTTTTAAAAAACCCTGGTTTAAAAGGGGGCCCAAAAAAGGGAACCCAATTTTAAACACAGGTCCCTTTAAAAGGGAAAAAACCATTTTTTTTAAAAAAAACCCATTGGGGCCCCCCCAAAAAAGGTAAATTTTAATGGGGGCTCAAAACCAGCCTTCTGAAAAAAAGTGGGCCTTTCCTTTTACTTTTTTTTCCCCCCAAATTGAAATTTTTTTTTAAAAAAATTATGGCTTTTAAGACCTAAAAAATGAAAAACTATGGATGGTTTGAGGAACACAATTTTAAGAAAACATTTTATGGGCCGGATGAAAAAGAACTTTTAAGAAATATTTTTTTTTGATATTCAGTGAGCACGTGCGCCTGGTTTGCTAGTTGGTGGTCGGGTTTGAACCCCACACCGATGGCACCATTTCCATGGGCTCGGCCGAGACCAAGATGATTTTGGATTGGGGAGCCCTTACTAAATGGGGCCCGGGGCCCAGATAAGCGATATGATGACATGACAAAAATCACTTTTGGTTTCTGCCACCCCATACCATCCCATTGGTTCTCACACATGTGCCCCAGCCTGTTTTTAAGTATCCATACAGAGGACGCCCTGTGGTTTGTCCAGAAATCAAGACTTTCACAATATGTTTATTTCTAAAAACAAAAAAACAACAAAACCCACACAAAAAAGTCATAAGATTGAGAGATGCCTTTTTTAGTCGAATAATAGCATTTGGGAAAAAACAAAAAAGAGAAGATTATACCGTCACCCTTCTCCTTTTCACTGCAACGTCACCACCTTTTCCTCCAGTCATGTGACCCCTTTATAGACCAGATAAGAGGCCTCAGAAGCGGACTAATGATAATCAAATATCCCATAGTGTTTACAACACGTATGATGCCCTTGTGAAAGTTCACTATGTCAGGGTTCCAGGGCTCCAACAGGTTATCGTCTGGGTTTCTAAAATACTCCATTTCATAACTGTTTTGTACTGCAGGATAAAAAATAACCGTTTTTCAACATTGTAGATGAGATTGCTCATTACCTAAATGGCACGGGAAGGGCTTTTAAAGGGACAAATAAAGACTGAGAGGCTAAACCAGATAACATGATTCTTGTTGGTTGCATTGAAGCTGCAGCACATCACAGAAAAAAAATTTATTCAAAGCAAAGGGGTCGGATTTTTTAAAAGAACCCATTTTTAAAATCCAGAGTTATAGTAGAGAGGTTACAACTGATAAGATATTTTGAGTATATAGTTTTAAAATTTTAGGGGTACGATCTGATCTTTTTTGAATTATAAAAAAACCCCTTTCCCTAGACATTTTTTTCATACAAAGCATTTGATCTACAGATGTCATACAGTTGTGATGATTCGAGTTTGTTGTCCCATGCTGTTTGCTGTGATTTAAAAACTCTAAAACAGTAAGCTCTTTAGTGGACGAAATAACATAAACATAAACATAATGTGGGAAATCTGAGTCTATATTGAGGAAAAGGCTACATATAGTAAATGATCATCATGTAGAGTTAAAGTTTTTATTATTTTCTTTAGAGTAAAATGTTATTCAATTTGAGTAGAATTTACACTAATAAATTTACTGTGCTCTGATAAATTTATTTCTTCAAACAACAGAGTCAATTAAGTCAAAACATTCCCTAACGCCTCACTAATCTAAGCAGTGTGTGCTGTGAAATAACACAATTGTGTTAAAGCCCCTGCACTGATGTTTTCTTCAGTTTGTGTGATTAGACCTCTACTCAGAGAATTGGGGCTGATGTGACATGTACACACATTTCATTTAAAAAGTCAGCACCACAAATTCTTCCTTCAGATGTTGAATAAAGAAACTAAAGTCTGCCAAAAACAGTCCTGGTTCAGGGACCCATATTAATGACTAGAACAGACTGCTAAATAATTTCCTGTAGCCCCCTCCCCCCTCCCCTTTGTCTTTTGGATCCCCTGACTGGTGCCACAAAAACTGTCAGGATGAATGAATCTTAGCATTTGCTCCACTCTCTGCCCACTTACGCTGCTGCTGGGTCTGTCAGCAGCCCTTCTAGGTGATCTCTCTCACTCTCCGTCATCCACCAGCCCTCATCCCTCTTCTATCCAGAGACTGAAGATACTCACTTTTAAGCCATGAGGCGGAAGGGCGATCACAATCTTAATGTCATGTGAAAGTTTGCTGATGACAAAAGAGATGAACAGAGAAGAAAGGTGAGAAAAGGGAAGAGATGTATTTTGAGAAGAAAAGCAGAGTCAGAGGGTGAAACAGGTCACCCCACTCTCCCAAATGCACTGGGCTCAGTGAGGTCATAGCCATAGACACACACACACACACACACACACACACATCCGTTCACCCTCTCCCACATACTGTCCATATTCTCTTGCTCTGCCCACACTCAACTTTCATCCACACACAGGGATTCACACACACTGAAAGCTTGTAGAAGTGCTGCACTCAACCTGACAACTACACAAAAGTAACCACGCCCCATGCTTGATCATTTTCAGCCAAATTAAACCATGAATATCACTGGAGGTCCATGTAGTCTAACATGTAATACCACCTGATCATTTGCAGTCCTCACTTCTTTACAGTAAAACTGCAAAACTGCAGTGAATCCTTAGATGTGTTATTATTTCACTCTCTGTTCAGCAGCATGATGATGTAACACATGCATTTTCAAAATCGTCTTGTATGAACTAACCAACAGATCCGTTGAAAAACAAGCAAACAAAAAGCCACAAAAAAACAAATCCAAACAAACTGAATTTTTACAAAGTCTCTGTGTGCACTCATTCATGCCTCAGTCTCTTAATGAGCCAGATTGGGCCTGTCAGGTTTTCTAATCTTACGTGTAGATCTTCTCAATTCCGGTTCACCTGGAGCGGTGTGTCTCTGGACCTGTGGGGAGGTGTTTGGCTGTTTTGGCTTATGCTTTCGTCCATAGCGTTTGGAGCTGAACATTCCTCAAATCAAATCCTCGCCGTCTACATCTGTGCACATGATCTGATAAGCGTCCTCACATACATCTGGGACAGCTCGCCTGGCAAATATTGATAGCACCTTCCAGAGTCAACCCTCAGTAGTCTTTCTCTGACCTTTTAATCCTCCGCCGATAACTTCATCATTAACTTGACATTTCATTCTTTCTTTTTCCAGCCACCTATCTAGTTGCCCATACCCCCACCAGCCCAGCTTCGCATACCAGAACCTAAATGTCCATAAGATAACATGATAACAAACCATTACTACCACCTTGCAGTCTAATCACGTAATACCACCTGATCATGACTGTCCTCAGCGAGGACTGTCAGTTCATTCTAATTCCTGAAGCGTCATGGTAGCATGAACTGTCGCGGGCTTCCAGTAAGCTCGGGACATGAATAATAAAGATGTATTTGAGTGTATTCGTCTGGTTGATGTTGACCTGACAGGCATGGCTGTCACGTTTGATCTAATCTGTCCAAGGCATTACTGGCGACAAAGCTATTACAAGCTGACTTGTGTACTTAATTAACACAAATTATTAGCACATCCATTCTGAAAGTACTCCTGGAACTTTCTGAAGAGGGCTTTGGTGGAGTACCTCAGATGGATATTACAAAAGGCATTGGAGGTCCCACATCTGGAGACTTCCTCACTGATAGTGTTGCCGATGCTCTCTGCCTCCCATTGAAGATTGTAGAGAGTGCTGAAGAGCTAGCAGAACTTATCAAGTGGAAGTCTCCCGGAAAGTGAGTTCTCATATAGACCCTATTTATGGAACTGTTAACTTACCCACGTATCATGTGAGCGGCTCCATGTCCGTCCCAACCCTAAAGCAAAATGGTGGCTCAATTTTCCAAATGGCTGACAAAGATGTTTTAGTTGAGCCCCAGTGTCTGGGAAAGTGCTGGCGCATGGCCAGAGCATAGGTCTGCTTACAAGAAACAAGCTCACACAGACCTGGATGCCCCAGAGCACATAACATCATATGGCAGAGCTGAGAGCCGCACGTTTTTCTAAAAAAGGCTCAGGAGTTCCGGTGAGTCTGAGAGCAAGATTCAGGGTCCTGTGAGCTCAGTCCACATGGAGCCCCTGGGGGTTCCTGTTGAGACTGCTGAAGACATGACACCCTGGATATGTTTCCAGACCAAAGCTGAAACCTTTCCATTTTTGACCGAGAGCATAGCAATGCAGCAGCTTTGGAAAAAGAAGAATACTGTTACATCTGACATCATTACATCATCTGAGGTTGGTGGCTTGTTTGACAAACTGCAGAGCTTGAGAAACCTGCAGCTCATACCAGAAAACTCTGGAACAAATTAAAATCAAGTGGGCGAGATCGGAAGCAGTTTTCAAGATGGAGCTACGCCCAGAAGCATATATAGTCATCTGATGCTTACCCAGACATGAGAGATGCCCCTGCTTCCAGGGACCAAATGTCTCGGCTCTGCATCTCAAGTACCTACGAGGAAGGAAAGGTTGATACCACTCACTCTTTTTCTCCTGAAGTTCTGTATGCTGTGACGGAGAAGATCACGGTGGCAATATTCCTGCAGCAAGTAGCTTCTCTGCGAATTGGAAGAAGAGCCATCAGTAACAGCAAGTCACGAGTGAGGGAAGTGTCTGGAGCACTAACCACGACATCCACAGACCCTAATCACTGATACACCAGGAGACATACTGAACACATCAGAGAGAAAATATCATCAGGCCAGAAGCTCCTGAAGCCTCGACAGTCATCGTCCAGCACAGTCAGTTTGTGCATCACTTGATGCTGCACAAACAGATATGCTGACCACACCAGAAAGAAAATACCATTAGGCCAGGGGTCCCCTGAAGCCAGAGAGACAGTCATACGTCAGCACAGTCAGTTTGTGCATCACTTGATGCTGCTGAAACAGATATGCTGACCACCAGAAGAGAAAGACCATTGGGGCCAGAAGGTCCCTGAAGTCAACAACAGTCATGCCCCAGCACACTCCAGTTGTGCATCACTTCGCGGTGAAGCTTCACACTGAGTAAGCTCCATCCAAATCTGTATGGTCACAGTGGTGGGTGCTTCAGAGTGACAATGCTGCTGGAACATCATCTGAGCCTAGACCAGCCCCTAAAAAGTTCAGTGTCAGTCAAACAACAGCAAAGTAAGGGATCTGAGCCAGTTAATCAGTCCCCTTCTCCATCAGAGTATATGAATAACGACATCATCACTGCTCTTTTCCTGAGGATTGCCATCAAATCCAAGGGAAAACCAAAGATTTTTAACACAGTATATAAAATAACACCATTGACCGACTGTCAAACAAGACACAGGGCGAGATTAACATCTGTGACCGTAAAGTCGAAAAAATCGTCTGAAGAATATGATGAAAATTAACAAAGGCTGTGATAAAAGACCTCCTAAAGGAGTTTGGCTCTCAGAGGGGGACTACTAGAGGCTGCAATGTCATCCAAAAAGACACATCTTTTTTGAAAGATGCTGTTGTAAAAATCTCTAAGATCCATCTGAGTGTGCCCTCCTTAGCCCCATCCCAAAGAGGAAGTCGAGTTGCCAGGTTCTTCTCAGCTTTAACAAAACCCTTCAAATGTGGTGCATCAAGAGACCATTGTGAAGAATAATTACCCCTCCATTAACCCTAACCCTAAAACCATGTCTTCTGCTTCAAATTGGCACTCCACCCACCCCAACACTCCCTTCCACGCCTTACGTGGGTTTACTCCGGGTGCTCGGTTTCCCCACATCCTCCCAAAAAAAAGCAACCCACAACCCTACCCCCTTTAGCACTCCTTCCCTTTACTGTTGGGTTTTACTCCGGGTGCTCGGTTTCCCCATTTCCTTCAATTAAAATTTCAAAATAAACAAAAACAAAAACAATTTTTTATTTATTACGTTTTTTTTTCCTATACACTCATGTTGATTGTGATTAAAAGATGTAATGTATTAAGTGCATGTTTAATTTTCAGCATAGTACAAGAAGATACAACATACTGCTGTGTTCCAATAAAGTTTCTGAAGAAAAATTGAGAAAGTGTTAATGGATAAAATCACCAGGCAAATATGTGTTTTGCCTAATCTTGTGAGTTACACATGACCTAATGATAAATGACATAATTAGAAGCAGGCTGTGAACTGCAGCAAGAGCCTAATTGTCATGCCACCACTCACCAGGAGTGTGGAGTGGAACCCTTCTGCTCTGAGACCACCTTCTGCTCTGAGTCTCTGTCAATTAGCTGTGTGTGTGTGTGTGTGTGTGTGTGTGTGTGTGTACCTGGCTTTCCTGTCTGGATCTTTCATGCCTTCTGCCATTCATTCTCCTACCCACTGCTTTCACTTAAGTAGAAAGTCCCTGTCTTTATTGAATTTGGGAAAGCTTACATTCAAGCAGCCCTAGCAAATTCAAAGACATCAGATAGTTCTCAACCTAAAAAGTGAAAATGTAAATACTGTTTGAAATCAGGTTATGTTATATTATGTTAAAAAAGGACTTTTCCTTATCATACTTGTAATTCTAGGACTAACTGGTAGCTGATAGGATCTGATAGCAACAGGTATAATTTCAGCCGTAAAAACTGTTGGTAAGCCAGCTAGAAATGAAGTGTTTTCTTTTTGCCTACCTCTCTTCAAAGTGCTAAATCTGCCAGTGTCATTATCATCAACTAGAAACAGTAAATAAGGGGTGGGGCTGTTGACAATCAGCTGAGTAGATTGATCATATCAAACTAAAACACTACCCTTGCAGGTTGCTTCTGTAAACCCCTATGTGTATTTGTTTTAAATCAAACCTGTCTGATCTCAAAGCATTTGTGGGCATGCCTACAAATTCAGCCATGTCAATGAGGCTCTATTGTAACTACTGAACATTTTGGATCAGTGACTGTGCGGCTGAAAATAATAATACTAACAAGCGTCCACAGCATACAGCAAATGCTCTGCACAGCTATGATCCACATAAACACACTGAACTCAAAAAAGTATTTTGAACCACTATATGCAGTTGCTTGCCCAGAAATGGAAAAATGTGCTACTGAACCATGATCTGGCCCCAAAACTCATCATTTATGTGTACCTGAGGTCCTGACTCTGGAGATAAAGTAACAGGGAGACACTGGCCTCAGGTTCGCCATGACTCAGTTCTGTCTGCATGCTGCCTGGACAGTACTTCCTGTTTGCTGCTTCTGCACTGTGGTGTATTCCCAGTGTTATCCTAGCTTATTAATCAACTCTAACTTTGCGTGATCTGTCGATCAATCTCTGAATTCCTGTACACGTATATTTGTCAGTTAAACATCTGGCTTTCCTCCTAACACTAGCTTAAGCTGTTATGGCTTCTCTTTCTCCTGCTGTCTCTCCTCTCTTTGCACATTGTGTGAGATGTTCAGTTACTCCTCTGCCTCCTTTAGCGATAATGGTATGTGTAATAAATGTAGCATTTTGTAGCATTGGGGCGAGGCTGAGGAAATAGAGGCTCGGCTCCGCACCATAGATAACCGCCCGTAGCAGCGCTAGCTAGTCCTGAGGCTGGCTGGAGTGTGATCCGGAAGGAAACATAGCCTGAAACAACGGCCCGTGGTTCACCATCAACCGCTTCATGTTTCAAAAGATTTTTCCCTAATCAGCGACACACCGCTGAAGAAAAAACTCTGTTATTGGCAGCTCCATTTTTGCGAAATGTGAAGTTACCTACTGTGCTTCTAAGCACTATTCTGCCTTGTTCTTTGGTTGTGTTTTTTTTTTTTTTTCACCTTGTAAGTGGTGAACAGCGCTGCAACTTCCTGAATTTTTCCACCATGTTAGGTGCAGTCTAATGGTCACTTGTAAAAAGAGTATGTTTGAAGCTGTTTAGTTTCTGTATTTTGAGCTAACAACCTTATTTTAACAGCAAATAACGTCTATCTGATCTCAGGGCCACCTCTCATGAGACTCACTCAAAGAATTTACAGTCAAGTCTGCCATCATGTGGTGAATGGGTGACATCAACACAGACAGACTTTCTTAACTGTATTCAACAAAGATACATTAGATGACAGGTCTTTAAAAGAAAACTCATTTAAAAATCATTGTAGGCTAAAAAGTAAATTTTACTAGGTCCCCATCCAGCTCTGAGTGGGCTCCTACTTTTTCAAAATTAAAATTCATTATGGCTTTTGAAGACCTAAAAAAAATGAAAGCCATGGGATGTGTTTGAGGACACAATTGTAAGTAAAAACATTTTTAATGGGCTCTGGCATGAAAAAGAACTTTTAGAGAAATATTTCTGTTTTGATACTTCAGTGAGTCACTGTGCTGCCTGGTTAGCTCAGTTG
Organism: Toxotes chatareus; assembly: GCA_016801885.1. Taxonomy (NCBI): domain Eukaryota; kingdom Metazoa; phylum Chordata; class Actinopteri; family Toxotidae; genus Toxotes; species Toxotes chatareus. The sequence goes on along the minus strand of JAFBJY010000177.1, from coordinate 1,382 downwards.
GTAGGTGCGTGAGTTTGAACCCCACACGGATGGCACCACCTTCCATGGGCTCAAGTGCACGTGGGACCAAAAGATGCATTGTGGATTGGGCAGCAGTCGCAGCCCCAATTGAACTGGGCCTGGACCCAGATAAGCGGCATATGATGACATGAGCAAAAAGTCCCTTGTGTGGTTTCTATACCCATATCCAGTCCCCACGTGTGTTCCTCACACAGTGTGTGCTCTCAGCCTGTTTTACAGTATCCATACAGAGGGCGTCCTGTGGTTTGTCCAGACAGAAATCAAGACTTTCACACACTATGTTTATTTCTAAAAAAAAAAAACAAAACAACAACAAAACCCACACAAAATAGTCACTGCGTTACTTAGAGATGCCTTTATTAGTGGTAACAATACATTACTGGAAATATTACAATATAAGAAGATTATACACTGTCACTTCCTTCTCCTTTTTCACCGCAATCAGTCACCACCTTTGCCTCCAGTCATGTGACCCTTCATAGACCAGATAAGAGGCCTCAGAAGTCCCAGGACTAATGGATTTTAATCAAATATCTGCATAGTGTGTTCACAGCACTGTGATCGCTCATTTTGTGAACAGTTCACTGTAAGTCGAGCTTCAGGTCTCCCTACAACATGATTATCTGTCTGGTTACTACAACTACTCCATTTTCTACTAACTGTATTAGTACTGCAGGATAAAAATAATAACTGCTTGTCAACATTGTAGATGAGGTGCTCATTACCTAAATGTACTGAGGAAGCTGACTGTTAATGGCACAAATAACGAATTGAGGCCGAAACCAGATAACATGATTAAGCTTATTGGTTGCACAGTGAAGCTGCAACACATCCACTGAAATACAGCTGATCTGCACCAAGACAAGGTGCTCTGTGATTTTAACAGCAACCACATTTTAAAAGTCCAACAGTTATAGTAGAGAGAGGTGCACATGCGTGCATAATGATATTTCATTAGTATATAGATTTCTAAGTATTTCAGAATTGCTTGATCTGATCTTGCTCTTTGGATTATAAACAAGCCCTTCATAGATTACAAAAGTCTGTGGAGTCACTCAATCTCCAATTCAACATTATTACTCTCCGGTTATTAATATATTGTGAAAACACTTCTTAAGTACTTAAGACACCAAGCATAACTTGGTACCCAATAGGAAGAGCTTCCCGATAAGTAACCTGATATAGACTAGGAGAGTGTCTATTGCGTGACTTGACCAATGAGATTTAGAAAAGAGTGCAGTAAGGAGAAATTGGAATAACTTTTGGGATATTGGATCAAAATGGCACACAGGTGTGACATGCTGTTTGCAAAAGAGCGTAATATATCATATACTGTTCAGACTTTTTTCTGTAAGTTAAAC
>JAFBJY010000176.1:0-32434 GCA_016801885.1 Toxotes chatareus | reverse complement strand
GGGGGTTTATCTTTTTTTTTTTTAAAGGAAAAAATTTTTTTTTAAGAAATTTTTTGCTTTTTTAAGAGTCCTTTTCTTTTTTAAAGTTTATTCCTTTAAAAATTTTCCCAAAAACCCCTTTTGGGGGGGCTTTGCGCTCCTCAAAAAAGGGTTTTTTTGGGTTTTAAAAAGCATTTTCGACGGGTTTTGGGCCCTGGGTCCCCCCCCCCGGGTGAAACAAGGGGGCCCCCCGGTCCGGGAAAAGGGGCCCCTGTTTTGGGGGGCGGAGCATTAACCCCTTTTCCTTCGGTTTATTTGTTCCCCCCGAAAACTTTTCCCCAAAAACTGGTTTCCCCGGACTGAAGGGCCCCTGGGGTTCCCCGGGTTTAAACCCTCGCCCCCGGGCGGGCCCCCAAAAAACCTTGGGCCCCCTTTTTTAAAAAGGGTTAAAATTTCCCCCTTTTGGAATACTTATTCATTTTTGTTTATTTTTTTTTAAAAGGGGGTTTAGTTAATTTTTTGGTTGAAATGTTTTTTTTTTTTGGGAAATTTGGGCCCCCCCCTTTTTTCCCCCGGGCGTTTCCAAAAAATTTCCCCCCAAAACCCTTTTCCTGGTTAATAAATATTTTTTAAAAAGGGGAAAAAACTTTTTGAAATTGGGGGGTTTTATTAAATTTTTGGGTTTTTTTTTTAATTTTGGGTTTTTTTTTAAAAAATTTTATTTAAAATGGGTTTCCAATTTTTTTCCCCCAAACGGGTTATAAAGTGCCCCTTTTTTTTTAAATTTTTTTAAAAAGTTTTTTTGTTTGGGGGTTTTTTTTTTTTGGGGAAAAAATTTTGGGTTTAACCCTAAAAAACCCCTTTTAAAAAAAAGTTTAAAAAGGGAAACCCCTTTGCCCCTTCTTTAAAGAAAAAAGATAAAGGGGTACAGTTTTGAAAATTTTTTTTTAAATAAAATTTTTAATCAAATTGCTAAATATTTGTACGGGGAAAAGTTTTCAAAAGGTTTAAATTTAATTTTTTAAAAAAATTATCAAGTTTTTAAAAAAATTTAAATTTTTTTTTTTTTTAAAATTTTTAAAAATTTGGGTTTTATTTCCTGAAAAACCCCCTTTATAAAAGGAAAAAATTTGAAATTTTAAAAAATTTTATGAAAAAGGACTTTTCCCGGTTTGGGGAGGGTTTTGGGCCCGGGCCCCCGATGGGGCCCCCCCAAAAAAATTAGAAATTTTTTTAAAAAAAACCCCCTGGGAAAGTTTTAAGCCCCAAATTCCCTTTGGGAAAATTTTAAATTTTTCCCGAGGGGGCAAAACAGATGGGAAAGGGTTTTTGGGGGAGGCTTTAAAAACCCCCTTTTTTTCTACAACTTTGAAAAAAAAATTTTCCACCATGAAACTTGGGTTTCCCCGTTTTTTTAAATTGTTACTTTTTTTTATTTTTTTTCCCTTTGGTTTCCTTTTAAAAAAATTCAATGAAATTAATTTAATCCAATTTTAAAAAGAAACCCCCAAAAAACTAAACCCCCTTTGAACCCCCCTCAATAGAACAATGCAAAAAAAACAACAAAACCCCCAAAAAAAACCCCTCAATTTATGGATCCCTTTTCCCCAAATTTAAAATAAAAAAAAAGACCCACCAAAAAAATATTGTGCTCCCCGGGTTTTTTAAAGGGGTTTTAAAAACCTCCCCCAACCCCAAATTTTAACCCAAAAACCCAAAACCTTCAAATTTTTTGGGCAAAAATTTTTTAAAAGAAAAACAAAAAAAAGCAAAGAAAACCCACCCCAAAAGACACAACCCCCAATGTTCAATACGGGTTTTGAAACTTTAATTGATAAAAAAAGGGAAAAACAAAAAAAAACAAACCAAAGACAAAACACACCCACAAAAAAACAAAAAAACAACAATATTAATTGGGTTTTAAAAAAATTACTATTTTAAATACCCCCCCCTTTTTAAAAAGGGAAATTGTTTAAATTCCCATTTTTTTCCCCTTTTCCCCCTTTCTTTTTTCTCCTCCCAGTTGTATTTACAACTTTCATAAACATGGGGGGTTTGGCTTTTTTTAAAAAAATTTTCCGTTTAAATTAATTTTAAAAAAACAAAAAATTTCCCATAAAAAATGAAGGGAAAAGTTAAAAAAAATCAATAGGGAAAAATTTCCCCCTTTTTTAAGCACTCTCTAACCCCCCAAAAACCACAAACCCAAAAAGAAACACAAGCCCCCCAGGGAAACTTTTCAAAAAACACCCAATTGTCATATGATTTTGAAAAAACAGGGTTTCAAGGTTTAAATTTCCCCAAAGGGGATTGGTGATTTTAAAAAACTAAATTTTTCTTTCCCCCTTTTGAAAAATTTCACGTGGATAAACCAAAGATTAAACGCCCTTTCTCCTGTTTCATTTTTTTTAAATTCGGTTTTCCGTCCTTTTATACAAAAAAGCCCAACCTCCTAATTTTAATTTGAAGAAGTTTTTAAAAACAAAAATCCCCTTTTTAAACTTCTGAAAACCTTTTTTTAGACAAGGACCTTTAAAAAAATTCAGTTTTTCCCTTTAAGTTTGTTCATTGGTCAAATTGTTTAAACGTCCCATGTTTTTTGTTTCAGGTAGATTTGTTAAGTGAGACCCAAAATCCCAAATCAACACCTGTGAAATGCCTCAGGGAAACTCCCCCAAAAGTGTGAAAATTTGGGGTCCCCCTTTTAACCTTTTTCTTCTTTTAATAAAAACGGAACTTAGAAAAAAGGGCTTCACCGCCCCTGCTAATGAATTCAGAGGAAAAAACAAAACCCAAACCAAAAACCCGCAGACCACACAACCAATAAAATTTTTTGCTTTTGGGGCCCAAGCCCAATAGACAAAACACCAAACACAGACACCCCTTTACAACCCCAACACACACACACACACACACAAAGAAATTTGGGTTTTTTCCCACGTTTTTTTTCACAAAGAAACACAAACAAAGCACACACACCCCCCAAAACACAAAACACACACACACAATAGTTCAATACTGGTTTTGACCAACCCAAAATTTACGATACTCACACAAAAACCAAACAAAAACAGACACACGACAGACAGACACACACGACACACACACACACCCAAAGTTCAACGGGGTTTTGACAATTTACTGCAAAAAAAACCCCCCCGCACCCAAAGAAACAAAACCCATTCAAAACAACACCCAATAGCAAACTGATTTTCCAAAAATACTTTTTAAATACACCTTTCTCCCCGTTTTTCTTTTCTTCTTCCCCATTTTTCCTACTCCTCCCCCCGTTGGGAAAACCCTACAAATAACTAAAACGTTTTTGTCGGTTCAACTTTTTTGTTCTCCAGTACTTTTTTGAAGAAATTCAAAAAAAAAATTTTTCCAAGAATAAAATGGAAATTTTAAAAAAATGTAAATTCCCCCCTTTTAAAAAGTATCTCCTCTCTTTTCCCCTGAAACCCACAAACTGAAAATGTAGACACAAGTCTGGTTTTTTAAAAATGTTTAATTTTTTCAAAGTTTTTAGTTTTGAACTGTGACCCCAAATTTGATCAGGTAATTTAAAAAAATGGGGGTTTCAATGAGTGTTTTTTGAATTTGGGGTAGGTGGGAGTTAAGTGGAAGCAAAAAACTCTGAAATTTTTTTTTTACACGAACTAAAACCCAAATTTACTTAGAGCAGTGAAATTCCCCAAGAACACGTCCTCTCTCTAAATGTTTCATTTTTTTTAGGATTAGTTTTTTTTTTGGGGTGCCTTTTGTGACAGAGACTCAACTGCTCATTACTAATTTTAAATTGAAAGAGGTTTTTAGGCAGAAAACCCCCTTTTCTTTTAAAAATCCCATTTAACGGGGGGATAAAATAGTTGGGTCTTCCTTAATTTTGTCTCTTTGATGGTAAAATTGTTTGGATACCATTTTTTTGTTTTTCCATGGATGATTTTGGCACCCCGATTGGCGAAAAGGGGTTCAGGCACCTGTGATACTCAGGGGGCTCACCCCCATGGCAACCGTGACTAAGGGCTGTGGCTCTCTCCCCCTGTAACAATTTATGTTCTCTGTCTTTGTAATTTAAAACAAAGGAACTATAGGGTAAGGGGGTCTCCCCCACCACATACAGTTAATTTTTCGCTTTTTTTCCCCTTTAAACAAAACCAACACACACCCCACACACTACAATATGGGTTGTGTTTACCCAGTGACTAAACCCAGCACACAGACAAACACACACCCCACAGTCAATAGGGGGTTGTGCAACTTGACAGGAAACCAAACAAAAACAAAAAAGACCCACCACCCCAAACAACAGAAAACACACACATCAAACACAAGAACCAAAAGTATCTTTGAATCTTGGACAAACAAAAAAAAAAGACACACACAAAACGGGACACCACTTAAAACCCCAAAAAATTGTCAAATTGGGTTTAACACACAACACCTCTTGGTTGAGTACAATTCTTTAAAAAATACTTTTCGTTTTATGCATTGCTTTCATCCAACTAAACACCTCTTAAAAGCTATGGGGACCAAATTAAAAACTTTAATTTTTTTTGTTTTCTTCTTCTTTTTCCCGCCCGATTTTGGGGTTGTCCCCTTTCCCACCGTTGGCCCCCAACAAATACATCAAACTCGGCTCATCGGACTCGTTAAAACTTTTTTTCTAGAATTTTCCTTTTGGGAAAAATTTTTAAAAAAAACCCAAAATTTTCCCATAAAAATCAAAATTTTAAAAAAAATTAAAAATTTCCCCCCTTTTTCCGTTCCCTCTGGCATTTTTCAAGCACCATTCAAACTGTAAAATAGACCAAGTTTTGGTGTATTGGGGTTTTAACTTTTTAAAAGTTGTGGGGTTTTGAACGGGACCCCAAATTGTTGTTTTGGGAAAAAATTTCGGGGGTTTCAAGGGTGTTTTCGGAATGTTGGGGCAAAAATGGGGAGGTTAGAGGGGAAAGGGCTTTAAAAACTTTTAAATTTTTTTACAGGGGAAACCAGCAAAATTTATTTGGGCAGTGAAATTCCCCAAATTAACATTTTCCTCTCTCTCTGTGTTCATTTTTCAGTTCTTTTCTTTGGCGTCCTTTTGTACAAAGGGCTTCCCTCCGTGTTGTTAAGGAAAGTTTTAAAAAGCGAAAACCCCCCCTTTTTAAATTTGCAAAAACCCACTTTTGAGAGGACCTAAAATAGATTAGGTCTTCTAAAGTTTCTCTTTTTGAGGGGTCATTTTCAGTTTTTTTTTCCAGGGAAAGCTTTTTAGCCCGTTGCCCAAAAATGAGCTCGTAAAGGCCCCTTTTAAACTACTCAAGGACTCACCCGGCAACGTGACTGAAAAGGCTGGCTCTCTCTCCCCCCTGTAACAACTCTATTTCTCTGTCTTTGTAATAAAACTGGAACTAAGGGGTAAAAGGGGGGACAAACCCTTTTTAACAAAACAAAAAACACCAAATAATATTTTTGTCCCCTTTTAAAATTCCTAAAAAAAACACAAACACACACACCACAAAAATAGTCAATAGGGGGTTTTGCCAAAACCCTCGGGACTCAGCCCCACAAAAAACAGGGTCAACACCCCCTGCCCGACCAACACAACACAAAAAAGGGGAAACCCCCACCAAGACACACACATAACAGACCACACAAACCAATTTTTGGCGGGGTGTAACCATTTAAAAACCCCAAAATTTAACTCCCCGCGTACACCACCCCAACCCCAAAGAATTGGGGTTAAAAAAATTTTAACCCTAAAAAACAAAAACCAAAAAACATTCAGCACAACCACCCTAGTGTAAATTGGGGTTTCGAAACTGGAAAAAATTGCTAAATTCAGGCAAAAAAAACACAACACGCCCCTCCAAAGGGAAAAAACACCCCCACACAGACGCACAAACAAGAACAAAAAGGTGCAATCTGGGTTTTTTCCAAAACCTTACAAGCGTTGCAATCCCCCTTCATTCCCCCAAGGGGAAATTTCAAAGTTCAAAATTTTTACTGGGCACCTCTATAGCAAACTATGAAATTACCCAGTTGTTTAACAATACTTTTTCGTTTTCTTTTCTTTCCCCGGGCTTAGGTTTGATTTCTCTCCCACCGTTATTTTAAAATAAACAAAAAAGGGTTTTGCTGTCCCTCGTGTTTATTTTTTTCTGGGATTTTACGTTTGGGTTTGCAAAAAACCCAAATTTCCCATAAGAATGGGGAAATTTTTAAAAAAAAACCCCCCCTTTTAAAACTTGCTTAAAACCCATTAAACTGTAAAATGTAACCAAAGTCTTTGAGGGGTGTTTCAACTTTTTTTCAAAATTGGGGATTTTTTGGAAAGCCCTAATTGTCAGCGGAAAGGAAAACCAGGTTTTGGTGGGGTTTCGAATTTTTTCGGAAAAAAATGGAATTGAGTGGGGGGTTTTAAAAAAACCCCAAATTTTTTTTTTGACTTTCCCCAAACAAATTTACGTGGGGAAAATTTCAAGTTGAACACCCCCCCAAAATTTGTTCTTTTTTCGAAGCTGGTTTTCTTTGGGCGTCCTTTTTTATCAAGAAGCCTCAACGCCATTGACTCCAATTTTAATTTAAAGAAGGAAAAGGGGAAAAAAACGAAAACCCCTTTTTAAAATTTCGAAAACCACATTTTAACAAAAAAAAAATAATTTTCGGTTTTCCTTAAAAGTTTTTTTTGACAAAGAAGCAAACCCTTTTTTTTTTCCAGGGAAATAGAGTTTTGGGAAGCCGATTGGAAAAAATGGGCAAACAACACCCTCCCCACGGAACACCAGGGAAAACCGACCAAAGGGGCCCCCCCCAAAATTTTGTTCTCGTTTTGAAAGAACAAAATATAAGGGTAAAAAGGGGGCCCTTCCGTTTAAAAAAATTCCCCGATGCACCACACAAATAATATTTCGTCCCCCAACAATTTAAAAAAACACCCAAAAACCCACCACACCACACCAACCCAATAAAATATTTTTGGGGTTAAAACCCAAATTTTCCCCTGAAAACAAAAAAAACATAAAACTCCCCTCAATATTATCTCCCGCAGCCTTTTGAAAAACACAAAAAAACCAACCAACCAAGATATCACCAAAAAAAATGTAAAACGGTTTGGAAAAACCAAGTAACGAATGGCCCAAAGAAAATGAAATTGACAAAAAAAACCCAACTTTGGGGTCGCCCTTTACGAAACTCAAAAAACACCTTTTTCCCCCACCAATGGTAAATTTTTTCGAAGAAACCTGCCCGGACGAGCTCCAGCCCCCACCAAATTGAGGGGGTTAAAACAAAAACCCCCCTTTTTAAACCCAAACACAACAGTAAAACCGCAAAATTTTTAAAGGCCAAAAACCCCACCCCAAATACAATACTGGCCTTTGGGGTTTCAACCCTCAGGCAACACGAAAACCCCAAGAAATTTTTAAAGGGCCAAGATCCCCCCCCTGTCAATCTATTTTCGGTTTTTGTATTAGAAGGGGGAAAAAAAGGCAGGGGGCATGCACCCCCCAAAACAATATAAAATTGACAAAAAACAAAAGACCCCCCTTTTTGACACACAAAACACACACACAACACACACAATATAATATTTTAATTAATAATATAATTATAAAAAAAAATAAAAAAAATATAAGGGGGAAGAAAGAAAAAAAAACCCAACCCGGGTTTCCACCACAAACATTCATTTTTTTAAATTAGTTTTATATTTTTATACACCGAAAAAATTTCTTAAGTTAAAAAATTTTAAATTTTTTTTTTTGCTATTTAAATGAGCCGGAAAAATAATATTTTTTGAAATTCAAAAAAGGATAAACCCAAAAAAAATTTTTTGACTATCAAAACTATCCCCTGAAAAAAAACTTTCACATTTTAAAGGGAAAATTTTGAAAAAACAAAACCAAATTTGTAACTGAGTTAATCCAAAAAAAAAAAACAAAAAAAATTTTAAAAGGCTTGAAAACCCCAAATAAAAATAAATAATTGAAATGGTTTGACACCCGCCCCGGACGGGCCCGGGCTTTCCCAACAATATCAAATTTTTTGCGGACCCGGATGAACACGGGAAACTCTATTAAAATTTTTATTTATTTTTAAAATTTATAATTTATTCATTGGGAAGGGGGGGTTTTGTCGACATCATTCGCAAAATTTTGTAAAATTTTTAAAACAAATTTGCTTGATAAATTTCATTCAAATTGGAAAAATGGATGTTGTTTTTTTTTTTTAAACTATTTAAATTTTGGGCAACCCTTTTGGGTTTTTTTTTTTTTTTCAATTTCCTTTTTTTTTTGAAAAAATAAACTAAAAAAATACCTTATTCTTTAAAAGGGGAAAGGGCAAAAAAAGCTCTTCCCTTGTGAACCGTTAAACCAAAAAAAAAACGTAAAAATTTAAAATTTTTAATTTAACATTCTGTTTTTATTTGGTTAATGTGTTTTTTTTTTTGTAGGGGCCCCTGTTGCATTAAAATTAAGGCAATAAATAGAGCTAGACAGTCTGGTGCATAAATCCAGCTGCCTAAGCCCCTTAAAAGGGATTTCCTTTTCTATAAAAAAAAAGAAAATAAATGCTAAAAATAATTCAACGGGATTACTTTGATTTGTTTTTTTGTTACTGTAGTATTAAAATCTCCCCTTTTGCCGGCCCTTTTCCCCCTTTTTTTTTGGGTTTTCTGTGAAAATGTGATTTAAAGTTTTTTTTCTGGGGGGAAAAATATCTTTTAAATTTTTTTTTAAAAGTTTCAGCTACTGACTAAAATAGAAAATGAACTTTTTATACATAAAATGTTTTTTTTATTGTGATGCCTGTTATAAAATTTTTTAATTTGCTAAGTTGGGTGTTATTTTGGGGTATATTTAATGAAAGAGATTTTCTTTTCTATAAAAAACATTCGCCCCGGGAAAAAAAAAGGTGCAAAAAAGTAATTTTTGAAGCTAGACATTACTCCTCATGATTTTTTTTTATGTTGTAGTATTAAATACCTTTTGCCCGGGAAAAACCCTTTCCCCCTGTGTTTTTTGGTTGTCTTTAAAAACTGGTTTAAATTTTTTTTTGGGGTTGGGAAAATACCCTTTTTAAATTTTTTTTTTTAAAAAGTTTGTCTTATTAAATAAAAAAACTTTATACAGGTTTTTTTGCTTTTGTAATTGCATTTTGCTTTTGAAAAAATCTTTACATTCTGGTTTTTTTTTTTGGGGGTGCATATTTATGTTTATAAATTTTGCTTTTCTATGAAAACTTAGCTCAAAAAAGTGAAAAAGAAGCATTGAAGCTGCATTACTCCTCATGATTTGTTGTTTAGTGTGTGACTGAAAAAAATCTTTTTTTAAAGGGAAAAACACCTTTCTCCCTGTGTTTTTTTGGGTTGTCTTTTGTAAACTGTGACTTAAAATTTTTTTGGAGTTGGAATTCTTTTTAAATTTTTTTTTTAAAAATTTTTGTCCCGTTAAATAAAAAATGAAGCTTTTTTATACATTTTTTGCTTTTGGTAATGTCTTTTTCTTTGTAAATCACATTGCAGTTGGTGTTATTTTGGGTATATTTATAGTGTTATAGCAGTGACTTTTGCTTTTCTGTAGAAAACATTCACGGCTCAATGAAAAGCTAACGGTGCTAAAAATGAGTTGTTGAAGCTAGACATTGCCTCGCCAATTTGTTGTTTAGTGTGTGACTGTAGTATTCAATACTGCCTTTGACTGAAAAACACCTTTCTCCTATGTTTGTTTAGTTATCTATGATAAACTGTGACTTAAGTATTTTTCTGGAGTTGGAAAAATATCATTCACAATTTTTTTTTTTTTTATAAAGTTTTACAGTCTACCTTGATTGTCCACGGCTGACATTTCATACATAGTGTTTTTTTGCTTTTTGCTGTTGATAAAATCTTTACATTGCTGAATTTAAAAATTTTATTTGGGGTCATTTTTTGGGTTTATAGCAGTATTTTGTTTTTTCTATAAAAAAAACATTCCCTCAGGTCGTTCTAAAAAAAAGGTTTAAAGTAGACATTTCCTTGTTTGTTTTTTAGTTGTGTAGTATTAAATACTGCCTTTGACTGGGGAAAAACACCTTTCTCCCCTTGTGTTTGTTTGGTTGTCTGTGATAAACTGTGACAAAAATGCCTGGAGTTGGAAAAATGTCATTCTTAATTTTTTAAATAAAGTTTCGTCTGTGATTAAATAGAAAATGGGCATTTCACTTGCATGGAGTGTTTTAACTTTTTGGTAATGTGCATTTTGCTGTTGATAAAATCTGTTACATTGCTGAAGTTGGTGTTATTATGTGGGTCGCGTGTTTATAGTGTTATAGCAGTGACTTTGCTTTTTTATAGAGAAAACGATACGCTCAGTGAAAAGCTAAGCAATTGCTAAAAGTAATGGTTGCTGAAGCTAGACATTACTGCCTCATGATTTGTTGTTTTAGTGTGTGACTGTGGTATTAAATGCTGCCTTTGACCAGGGAAAACACCGTTCTCCTGTGTTTTTGTTTGGTTGTCTGTGATAAACTGTGACTTAAATATTTTTTCTGGAATTGGAAAAATATCATTCTCAATTTTTTTAATATGAGTTTTACAGTCTACCTTGATTAAGATGATGAAATGAGGCAATTTATATACATTAGTGTTTTGCTTTTAGTAATTGTACTTTGCTGTTGATAAGATCTATTACATTTGCTGAAATTGTGAGATGTTTTTTTGTAGTGCACCTTTATGATATTGCTGGTAATTCTTTGTCTTGAGGAATAAACTATTACTATAATACCATGTATTATAAAATATGTATATAATATTATAATTTATTAATCTATTTATTATTTATAAATTATGAGAGATAGAATTATAAAAGTAGGGTCTGTACTTACCTTACACACACATCACCAATAAACATAGATATTTAGCAGATATCTGTTATGCTGCATAGACATGTTCTCTAATGACTTGCCAACATTTGAGACATTTCTTTTTTTTTTGCAGATAAGATTGGAAGGTTTCCAGGTACATGTCCCAGCTATTGGTAAGTCGTTCTCAGAGCAGTATCACCACATCACCTACAAACAAATTCACTACATGTTTGTTTTATCCTCTCTCTCTCTGCTGTAATCTGTCATCCTCATCTGTGTCACATTTCGTTTTATATATTAAGTTGGTATATAGTAAGGTATAGTTTAGATTTAAGGTTAGGTTTGGGAGTTGGTCGTTAGGATAGTCCCATCTAACATTTGAGACACATTTCTCTTGTGTTTTTTTTGTCTTGAGAACTTCTTGTGGCAGGATATGAGGAAGTCAAGAAATCGGCGTGACTTGGCGGTGGAGGCTGAGCCTGGAGGAGCGTCTTCGCCTGGAGGCGCCACAGTGAATCGTTTCTGTGTTACTGTTAACAAGTGTCTGCGTAAATGGCGTGTAGAAATGTTACATCTGTTGCTTTCTTCATAAGTGCTGAGTTCGTTAAATTGTTTTTGTTTATTTTCATCGGGGTTTCCCCCGGCCGGAGGGAGCCTTTCCCAGGGGTGGGACCAAGAGGACCAAGAGACCCCCCCCCTGCCCCCGGCTCCAGTGACTCGTTCTAAAACCCCACACACACACACACACAACACAGAAAACAAGTTTTGTGGTCAAAATGTTTTTTGTTTAAAATTTGTATTTTTTTTTAAATTTGTGTTATATTTTGTTTGAACGTTTTGTCTTTATCTTAGTTTTGTTTGATTTTACTATGTTCTTTTTTGAGATTTAATCCTGGGTTTTTAAAGGTGCTTTATTTTATTATTATTTTATCTGTCATCGGGGGTTGGATTTTCCCCCAAGCCAACCCGTTCTGGACCCGGGGAATTGCGTGGAAGTTGGGCCCGGGGAAATCTACCTTTTATCCAAAATGATCTAAATCTTTCATCATCAAAAAAACAAAATTTTTTCTTTCCTTTTTTTGGAAAAATTTTGGGTTTTGACTTTTCTCTTTGCTTTCCTTCATTAAATTTTTCATTTATCTGGCTTTTTTTTTATAAACGGGCCCCGGGACGGGTTACACCGGGGTGCTAGGTGGAACGAAGTTTACGGGGGAAAAAAACCCATTGGTCACCCACAGTCCCTGCAAAAGGTATTTTTTTTCAGTTTATAAAGGAAGTAGTTGTCTGGGGGGTAAATGTTTTTTCATGCAAAAATCTTCTCTGTTGCATTTTCTGTTTTGGGGCCCCCATCTCGGTCCATTTAGGGGTTCCCCGTGATCCCAAGCTAATTTCTTTGGTTCATGTCAACCGGGGCTCCCCCCGTCTGGGACGGGTCAACTTTTTTCTTCCTGGGTCCCCTCATGCTGTCTGTGTTCAGCCCCATAAAAACCTGTCCCAGGCCCAAAAGGGGCCGCCCGATTTTGCTGTTCCTCACTCCCTTGAGGCCGCTGGGGTGCTTTATTTCATCCTGTTGTATTGTAGAAGTCATTGATTAATTAGATTAAATGTGGTTTTTAAAATTAATGTGTTTTTAAATGGGGTGATTTTGAATAAAAATGTAAATTGGTAAAACATGTTTTTTTTTTAAATTTTTTTTTCTACAGGTCTTTTGCTGGACTTCCGCCCGCCGGGAAGGGGGATGGGCCCCGGTCCCCCTTTGGAAATCCACGGTGGCAGCTCGGGGGGTTTTGAAATAAATATCATCTCAAAAAAGAAGAATAAATTCAAAATGTGTGAAAAAATAAATGAACAAAATCAAAATACATTGGATGTTTTAATGACTTTTTTTCTCCTTTTTATTTTTTAGGGTTGAGGTATTTCCCCCGTGAACCCCCCCTCTGGCGCTTGGGCTGGGAAGGGCAGGAAAATAAATCTTTTTGTGATAAAATATTCTAATAATTTTTTTGTGTTTTTGAAATTTTTGGAGAAACACTTTTTTTTTTTTTTTTGTTGAACTTTGTCTGTAAATGGGTTTTGTTGTTTTGTCTGCAGGCCCATCTGTCCGCCCCTAATGGGATCCTCCCCAGTTGCTGTGGGCACAAGTGGTTCCTCGGCCCGCCTCCACCTCCCAGGTGTCTCCCCCCCTTCACCCATGGAATTCTCTCCTAAGCGGGTTTTTTGGGAGTCTTCCCCCTGTCCTGCCCCCTTCAGTGGAGGTCGTGGGTAAAAGGCCAAGTTTTTCTTTATACTTTTTTTTTACATGTGTTTATAGTACATTTCTCCGGGTTCGGGTAAAATTATCCCTATTTAATCAAATATGTCATCTAAAATTTCCCATAAAGGTTCCGGAGAAGGCCAGCATGAGTTATTTTCTAATTTTTTTTTCAAAAGTTAACGGGTTATTTAAACTTTGTTTAAAGAAAATGTTCATTTTCTTTGTCTTTTTTTTTTCTTTACAGAAGGAGGTCCTTCCTTACTAATAAAAGGGTTCAGTGGCAGCTCTTGGCCATGGAGGAATTTCTCCTTTACCTTGGGGGGGGACTAAAATCTCCTCCAGCGCTAAAAAGGTTTTTGACATCTTTTCCCAGCTGTATTATAAAGTTTCATCTTGTTCAAAGTTACGGGTTATGTTTTTTTGCCGTGCGGTGGCCCCCCCCAGCAGCAGCCGGGGATGGGACCAGGAAGGCCCCCACCCCAGTCCCCAGTGAACGTTGTTACTTGCACGTCACTTTTCAGTTGACATGGCTTTTTCTAGACATAACTTTTCCTTTTGTCTGTTTTATTTGTCATCTCACAGGGTTGGATTCCCCCAACGGGGTGTCACGGGACTGGGGGACGCCCCCCTCGCCGTTCCTCTGGTGAGCGGCCCCAGGACCAGGGGGAAACCCCCCCCTTTCCAGGCCAGCATGTTATTTTCTCCCAGAACAAACCTCACACAGAACACTTTCTTCACTGAGACATAAATTTTAAAATTTTTTATCATTTTTCAACACTGGTTGGTCCCTCAGTCAGGTTGTCCTGTGGTTTGGGTGATCCCGGCCCCCTGCTTTTCCCCGTTCAAATAAATATTTTTCCTTTTGGGAATCGTCTATAATGTCATTAAAGTCTCATTTTACTTGGTGGCCCCCAGGCCAGGATAAAACCCTTCCCCCCCTTCCCGCTTAGGCCTGTCCCCTCCCCCAGCTGGGTAACCCCCAAAAACACAAAATTTTTATTTAAAAATCATGCTCATAAAACTCTTCATTTAAAATTTTGTGATACTTATCTTTCTCTGCAGTTCTAATCCCAGGGTTTATTAAAATATATTTTAAAATTTTCTTGTATCAACGGTTTGTGTTCCCCTAATATATAAATTTTAAATTGGTGTTATTTTTTTAAAAGACCGCCCAGGCCATTTCCCTCATCAAAGCTGGCCTGGATCTATATACCCCCCCTTTTGCCCCCCACTAAAAAGAAAGAACTTTTTTTTTTGGTTGGCTTCTAAAGTTTTTTTTTTTGGGGCGGGTTTGGGGTTGTTTTTAACTGAAATAAAAAAAAAGTTCTGTGCCATTGACTCAATAAACAAGGGGGGGAAAAGGGTGTGACAAGTCTTAGGGATTAAGCACAATCCTTTTTAAAAATTTTGTTAAAAGTGAAAAGGGGGTGACTAGTAATTTGATTAAATCTGCATTATAAAATCTAATCACATTTTGCTGAAACTCATGGTTGTACACGAAACAGTCATTACACAAGTTTAATATTAATAATAAAAATAAATGTATAACAAGCAATATAATAAATATGATAAAATTAATAATCCTTTATAAAAATTATAATTCCTATTTCGGGTTATTCACATTTTGAGTTTAGGGAGTCTATCAGGCGACATAGGAAAGCGCCTCTAAAACCGGGGGGGCCCCTGCATTCCCTACCCCGTTAAAACGAGGCTGTCAGTTTAACCCCCCCTTTCGATAAAAATTCCCCCAAGGGAGATTGCTTTATGTATTGCGACAGCTCATCCTGGAAATGTTAAGTGACCATCCCTTGGAAGAACTCCAAATCAAGCCCTGACTGCAGTGTATAATGTCACATTACAACAGGTTGGACCCTTTTAAACAGTGGCAACCCGGTTGGTTCCTTGCCACACAGTTGATGTCTGTCAGGTGAATCAATCGCTTTTAAGGTCAGTCATTGATTTTTTTAACCCATCAGGCATGTATGGGGTGTATGATTCACTAAAAGCGTTGGTTTCCTCCCCCAGGGGAAACCCAAATTTTGAAGACCTTTCAAATCAGTGACTTGGTGAACACCTGTAAACTCTTCCTGCGGATCTTCTGCCTTGGGGGTTTTGCGGTCTGAAAAATTCTTAAGGGTTTTCCCGTCATCTCGGGAAAAAAGATCGGACACTCCCCCCCACCCAAGTTCCTAGTGAGTTCTCCCTTCCCCCTCCAAAACCTCTGGGGAAGTTCTCCCCTTGCAGAACATACTCTGGGCACCTCTCTCATCAACAATGGCGAAGCGCCTAAACCGGTGACGAAAAACCATTGGAAACCAGTGTTGAAACAACAACCACTTGCCTCCTTAATTAAAAGGGAAAAGAGCCCAATCTCAAAAGTCAAATTGAAATGTTAAATTTAGAAAGAAAAAATTGAAAAAAATAAATATTCCCAAGATATTGTTTTTAGGTTCAAAAAAAATTTTATAAAAATACAAGGCAATCCCGCTTTTTGGGCTAAAAAAAAAACATTCGAAATAAAGATGATCCGGGTGGGGGAAAAAAAGAGCATATGACAGCTAGATAGCCAATGAGACTACAGGGAACAAAGAAAAAAAATTTCAATGTCGATCAGGGGTCAAGGTTTAGGCAGTTTGAAGAAATTTCCAGTGCCAGATATCAATTGATGCAGGCTATAGATTAGATTTACAAAAGCGGGGCGGGGTTTGGGTACAAAAACGATCAAAGCCCCAAAAAATGCTCAACTCTTAAAATTAAAAAAATAAACAAATTGTCCCCCCCTCCCAGCCCCCGATCGATCCCCTAAGGGAAACCATAGCTTCCTTTGGAAACTAGAAAGGCCCCTTTTATTTTACATTTGTAACCCAGCAATGTTTAAATCGGTAAAAACATGTAACGGGGAAAAATAGCAAAAAACCCAAAAGTGGTGGCGTGACGGGAAAATTTTTTTTTTGTGATAAGTGCTCTTCCCGCCCATCCGGAATGTCTTGGATATCTATACCCAAATCACCTTTGCAGAGGTCCCACCCGGGGATCTGCAACAAATTGGGGTTGCGCCCATCCCCCATGGGTGTCTTAATTCTAGAAAAGGGATTGATTGCAAAATCCCCCTTTTGCAAAATTTGCTCCAAAAAGGCCAACAGAAGGGTGTTCCCCGGGCCGGTTTTTCGTTCCATCAGAGGTGGGCGACCGTGAACAGTCTGCCCAACCTAGGGCTGGCGCCCGCTTCAGGTAAAACTAAAAGGGATCAGTACAAAAGGGTACCAACATTTTTATTTTAAAATAAAAATGTGGCCCGGCCCGGGTAAATTAAAAAGAACAAATTGGTTAGGGATATTAATGTTGGATGCTTTTGACGTCTGCCGGGGAAGAGGAGAAAAATTCAGAGGGGACTGGGACATTGATTTGAAAAGGGATTAAAAATAAAGAGCAGAACATTAGAGGGTTCCCCGTCCACAAACCGGCCGTGACGAAGAACGGAGGGCTGGGCCGGGGTGACACTGGACCCTCACCCCGACTTCCAGAAATCCTTCCGGGTTTGGGGTGGCTTTTATTTACCGCCCAAAACAACCAACGGGGGTTTTTTTTTCCCCTCCAAACTTAGAGCCATACCTTTCCCCGCATTCCCACAGGTGAGGAAACCCTTGGATGGCGAACCGTTCCCCGTCCCAGTTACTTTTTGGCTCTTTTCTGCAATCGCGCGAAGTAAGATTATCTTTTTTTTGCCAAATTTTTAAAAGACTCACCTAGGCGAATAGCATGTCAATTCAAATCGGGAAAAATCTAAAAACCGTAGGCCGTCGGGTTTAAAAATTTGCATGCTCGAAAGGGCAAATTTACCTCTTTTGGACAAGATGGTCGGTTCATCAACCCCCGAGGGCCCAGGGTTTAAAAAAACCCTTAGATTCCGCCCTGGTTAAATCAAATTGGGGAAACCGACATTTTTACCTTCTCCTGCTGAATGGTGGCCTGGGGCATAGAAACCTCAAAGCTAGAGGCGAAAAGGCGACTTTTGAAAAGACTGGGAAGCCTCGACATTTTAAAGCAACCCCCTCGTGATGGGGGTGTTTTAAAAAAAAGCGCTCTGATGGCCGAAACCCCATCCCCCGGGGCCCAAACCCATTGGCGGTAAGGTTATTTTTGGTGGGGTTCAACCAGGGGAAACCGCCATTCCGCTAATTTGGATAAAAAAGCCTAAAATTTAAGGCGACCTCGATGCGGGAATTTTCGATCAAAACATCGTTGAAAAAGCCACCCGCACAGATCCGGGAAATGCACAAAAGTTCAAGGGGCGGTCACAACAAACATTCAAATCCTGTGAAGGAAATGTTACCTGCGGTTCTTTAAAACTTCCCATGGATAAAACACATCCCGGCCCCCCCTTTTATCCCCCAAAAAATGTCAAAAATGCAGACCAATGGCGCGTAATGGGAAAAAGTTTGATGAAAGGGGAAAATTTGGCCAAAAAACTCCCCGCTCAGACCATGGATCCGGCCGTTCATGTTTTACAACGCGCCGTGCAAATTAACTACGATGAAAACGATGCGTCGATTCTGGCAAACAAAACCCTGTCTGAGCCTAAATGATTTTGGTTAAATTTCAATCCCCCTTTTTTAAAACCCGGGAAACCCATGGACCCAGTATTCAGGCGACCCTGCATCATACATGATCTTGTTCAAACCCAAGCGGGTAGCGAATTCCAAAGGGGTGTCAAAAATTTAAAAAATTGAGCGTCAAAAGCAAAAAAAAAAATTACGGCCCCTCTAAAACACAGAGGTCAGCCGGGCCCCCCAAATTACCTGCACCGCCTCGAATGCTCGATCCCTGGTGTTTCTTCAAGGCGGAAGGTCGAAATAAATCACCATGGGTGAACGGGAAAATGGAACGGATCAGGGCGTTGGATTGGGGGTTTCCTGAAAATCGCCCCGACCCTCCTGCAGGTTTTGGCGTATTTCTCCCAAGTTTGCGTCATACAGGGAACCCCTGAAAAATGGGAAAAAAAACCATTTTACAAAAAAAAACAAAAACTATTCGCTAAAGAACCACAGGAAAACCAGCAATCATTGAAAATAGCTTCTCTGAAAAAAGACTCCCGGGAAAATTTTTTTGGACTTTATCTACATCAATTGACGATCGAGATAAGCGTACCCCCTTTTTTGGGCGGTGAAGTGGGGGAGAGTGAATTTTTGTGTGCCAAAAAACGTTCGGGGCAAAAGGAAAAATATTAACTCGTTGAAAAAGCCAAAAGTCGATTTTCGTGAAAACGGAATCTTTTGCCCCAAGTAAATGGACCCCGGGTGGGTCCTGGCTGGCGTGAACCTGAATCGGACCAATCAATGGATGTCCGAAATTTTACTTTCCCGGGAAAGGGCGGGGCTCTTTAAGGATAGAAGCTCAGGTTGGTCAACTTTGTTGGAAAATGCCGGGTGGCAAACTCAAAATTCCCTTTTCTACAGCGTTCAATGGTGCGATCTCTCGGGCCACGATCCGAACCCTTTTTTACTTCCCGAAGGAGGGGGTGGATGTGCAAAAACCCGTGATTAAAATTCCAGGAACAAATTTCCCTTTGGCTAGTTGGGACTAGGAAATCTCAAAAATCTGGGCCCCCAGGGAACAGCATTTTTATCGGCCCCGTTGCCTCCATCCCAAAAAGCCAAGTCCTTGAAGCCACCTTATCAAGGTCGGAATGCACTGGCGAAGTCAGGCGACACTGTCCGCGAATTCTCATTGATGGATATATAATCTCAAAAAATCCCCTTGCATTGGCGATTTCAGCAGATCCCGAAACCCGGGAAACCATTTGGAGGCATGTCTGTCCTCGCTGGGGGTTTAAACAATGATTGGTAAAAAAACCACGGGTCGGAGACCCCTTTTTTTCTGGAAGGGTAACCCAAAAAGGTGGTCTAGCGGAATCATCCCACGAAAGGCATGAAAAATTTGCCAACCTTTAACTCTCAGGGTGAAAAAAAAGCAAAAATCCTTTGTTAAGCAGGTCCACATGCAGGCGTTTGTGGTAACATTGTCCGCCGATCTACATCTCCCCAAACAAAGTAGCCCTCACGACACCCTCTGCCCTCACAAAATCCCATTGGCATTGGCTCAAGGTTTCAGAAAAACCCCGAAATGGCGCATGGCGTTTTTTTTTGGGGAAAATTAAAAGGGCACAAGCAGTCCACAACATAATGGCTGCTCAGAAACGCGTTTGTTGATCCAAAAGATGTGGAAGGCGGCCTTGTGAACGGGACATTTTTAAATTTCCCCTTGGCTAAACACCAGAAAGTCAAACTGATTGGCCTGGAAATCCCACAACAGGACAAAAATTTCCCGAAAAAAACTTGGTCCCCCCAATAAGGGACATGAAAGATCTGAGGAGGCCTAAAAATAAAAGAAAAGGGTTGTTCGGCAGTTCCCCATGAATTACTTTGCCTTAAAAAAGTTCAAGGTAATGGCGTCGGGGTTTTTTCTGGCGTTTTTGAACGGGGATGGGTCACGTCGCCTCAAGGGGAACCTCACTTAGGTTTACCATCCGCTTTGATGAAAAAAAATTTTTCTGACCCGGGTCAAAACAGCTCTGGAAGTTTGGGTCGTTCTTTCGGCTGTGCCCCTGTTCAATTTTAAATTTTAAAAAAAAATGCAAAAGGGTTTACCATTGTCCACAAACCCCAGGGCCGCTTTTCCCCATGGCTGAGGCATCCCATCCCCGGGCAGATGTGCTTTCCTTAAGGGCTTTTGCGGGGCCTGTAAAATTTTTTTAATTTGGAGGGAAAACCCTTTCACTAGGCAACTGTCTTAAAAAGCTTTTGGACATAGAAAGGGAAATTCTTTACTATGAAAATTCCGGGAGCCTCGGGCTAAAATCATGATTTAAATTTTTTGTTTTAAAATGGGCTCAGTCAAAGTTCTTCGCATGTGTACAACCCCAAATTTTGCATTGGGGAAACTTTTCCAAAATTTGAAAAACCTCCTGGACTCATTGGACTCTCAATCACCAGCCCATTTGTTTTGGGGTTTTAAGGGCCTCCCAAAGGAAAAAAAAATATCAAAATTTCTTTCATCCCCGGGTTACTCAAATTTATAGCCAATTCCAAACCCAAAAAAACAGCTCATTAACCCCTTTTTTTTCAAATTCAATAAAAGTCTTAATCAGGTGTTCTGCAAACAAAAACAGTTTCCATCCGGGTTTATTTATTTTGACTGAGTAATAGCCTCTCCAGCCAACACGTAGCTAATTTAGATTAATTTATGTCGGATTTGTTTAAAGTTTTAGAAACTATTTTGTTTTTTTATAAATATATATTTTTTAACTTAAATGTTAAGTCATTTTTTTATTTGCATGTCTTGGCTAAATGCTTTTATATTTCATTATATAAAAGAAATTTAATTTATTTTGATTTTTTTGTGTTTAAAAAATGGGTATAGTATTTTTTCTATTTTCTTTCCATCTTTGAATGATAGAAAATGGTCATTATTTAAGATGTATTTGGAAGTTATTGCTAAGTTTCTTTTTTTTGTATTTTTTTTTTATTTATTTAACATTTAAATTTTTTTAAATTTTCCTTTAAAATTTTTTATGTATTTATATATTTTCTATTTATTAACATTGTAATATCTTATTTTATTTCTTCTCATTATCTATTTGAAAAAAGAGAACACTTAAGATAATGTAGGGATAATTAATAAATTTTTAAATTTTAAGTTTCCTTAATATTTTTATTTATTTATTTAACATTTAACATATTTTTTTAAATTTCCTTTAAATTTATGTATTTTATATTTATCTTCTAAGTTTCCTTAATATTTTGTATTTATTTATTTTTTTTTTAACATTTAATATCTTATTTCATGTCCCTTTTCTTTTCTATTTAGATAATAGAAAACATTAAAGATAACTTAAACTTTAATTTTTAACAGCTAACAATTGTTAAATTTTAGCTAAGATTTCTTAACAAAATGTTTTTTTTTGCATGCAATTTTCTTTATTTTTTCTGGGGTGAGGGTGTCTTTGGAAGGGGGACATCAGCTAAGATGAAACCCACCATTGGGGGGCATCAAAAGTAAGTATGTTCCTTTTTTTGTTATTTGTGCTTTGATTAAACTAAATGCGATGTCATTGTTTTTTTGGATGATCCAGTGAAAGGACCTCCCGTGGACTGCAACAGGCCCCCACTGAAAACCACAACGGAAGAAAATAAAATCATTTTCAAAATTTCAACCCAAACCTGTAACAATTTATGTCTTTCAAATCTTTAATTAATCAAACGGGAAAATGACCTCCAGAACTCCCAAAAAAAAAGGTAAAATATCATTACATGAAATTGCTTTTTTTTATGTTCAAACTAATTTGTCTTTTAATCAACAACAGTGACCCCGGAAGAAGACCTCAGGGACTATCAGATCTCTCCACGAAAACAACAAAAAAAAAAATAAGAAATCATATTTTAAAATTTTCAATCTTCTCTTCAAATGTTTTTTATTTCTTTAAATTAAACAATTTATTTTTTAAATCTCTCAATTATACAATACAGGAACCCCAAAATCGAAAAATAAGATAAAATGTTTCCTAAAAATTTTAAAATTTCTTTCCCTTTATATATCTTTAAATTAACTAAATTGTTTTTTCTCAATTATAAACTGGAAGATGAAGAACCCGGGCGAAAGATAAGGTAATAATGTTTGGCGAAATTGCTCTTTTAAAAAATTTTCGGCTCTTTTTAACTAATTTTCTTTTTAAAACTAACAACAGTGACCCCGGAAGAAGACCTCCAGGGACTCGAGTCAGCTCCTTAAAAACATCAAAGGCAAGAAGTAAGGGGCATTTAACTTTATTTTTGCTTATACTTCAGTTTAGGGGTCTTTTTGTAAATACATTGGAAACCCTTTTAACCCCCGTAAGAAATTTCTTAATATTTTAGGAAGAACAACAAAGGGTCAGGATTCCCTGGAAAGGGCCCCCTCTTCACCTTTTTTTAAAAAAATTCATTTCTGTTGTGATATTATTTCTTTTGGAAAAAAATTTAATTCATCACTGTTTCAAATTTAATACTTTTGGAAAAAAATTTAAATTCTGTCTGTTGTGAAAAATTTATTTTTCTTTGAAAAAAAATTAAGTTCATCTGTGTTGCAAAATTTTATTCACTTTTGGAAAATTAAAATTTATCTTTTTAAAAAGGTTTTTTATATTTTTTTGGAAAAAAAAAATTTCATCTCTTTCAAAATTGGTGTGGCTGTTAATTGCTAAATTTTGATTTATTTTGACAAAGACTACAGATGGATACAAGAATGAATGGAAGGGAAATGAAATTTATTTTACATTGTGTATATTATTTACCATTATCATAAAATTGCAATTTGTTTCCCAAAAATTTATTGGGACTGGATGAAAATGAAAAATTTTTTAAAAATCTAAACTCTCCATTAAACCTAAAACACAATTCAAAATATATGATTAAAAAAGTCCCAAAAAAAGTTATTCCCTTTTCCCCAGTCATGGGCCCAAAAAGAGACACACAATAGTGACAATACTGGCTGGGGTATCAAAATTTACGAAAAAAATAGTAAAAAAATTTTCTGTTTCATAATTTATATTAATTTTTTATAAAGAACACACATTTACCGAACACACAGACACCCCCCATTAGATACATAACTTTCAGGAAGCATTGGTATGAACATAGTGATCACCACCTAATTTAAAGGGGAAATTGTCTGTTAAAAATGCATTGCTTTTTACTAACCTTGAAACTAAAACCCAGTTCTCTTTAAAACCATATTCTCCCCCTTTTTTTTTTTCGCTTCTTTTGAGCCAATTTGGTTTCTCCTCCCCCACGTTGGCCACTAACAAATAAAAAAAATAAAAAGTCGGCTCGATGGGGCTCGTGTCTTGTTTTTGTTCTCCCGAATTTCCGTTTGAAAAAAATTCGAAAAAAAATTTTCCCCCAAAAAGAAGGGAAATTTTCAAAAATAAATTCCCTTTTTAAACAGTTTTCCCTCATCTTTCACTAAAAAACCATTCAAATGTAAAATGTAACAAAAATTTGTGTTTAGGTTTTTCCTTTTCCAAAAATTTTTTGTTTTTTAACTTGAGCCTAATTTATCTGGTGATTTTAAAAAAAAGGGGGGTTTAATGGGTTTTGTCGGGAAATTTCCGGCTAGAGTGGGAGGTTAGAGTGGGGGCTTTTAAAAACCCCTGAAATTTTCTTTACACGCATCGTAAAATTTCACTGTAGGAGTGAAATTCCAAATTAATACCCCACTTTTCCTCTCTCTCACAATGTGTTCATTTTTCAGGTTTGGTTTTTTTTTGGGTGCCCTTTTGTGACAAGAGGGCTCTCCTGCTCCCTTGACTCCCAAAGTTAATTGGAAAAGGATTTTGGAAAACAGAAAATCCCCCCTTTTTAAAAATTGCTGAAAAACCACATTTAGACAGTAGGACCATAAAAAAAAGATTAGGGCTTCCTCAAAACCTTTCTCTTTGATGGGTCCCCTTTGTTTTTTGATACCATGTTTTGTTTTTCCCTGGATAGATTGTTGGCCCCGTCCCCTTGGGCGAAAATGAGCTTCAGGCACCTGTGACTCCTCCCGCGGGGAAAACTCATCCCATGGGAAATGGGGCTCAAAGGGGTGGCTCTCTCTCCTTAACAACTCTTGTCTCTGTCTTTTTAAAAAACCACAAGAACTATAGGGGGCAAAGACACAGACACAGATATAGACAGACTGACACACCAAAAATCAATATTTCCCAAAATTTACAGAAATAAAAAAAACACAAACACACACACACACACACACACACAATAGTCAATCTGGTTGTGCTTTCTGAACCCCTCAGGCACCACAGACACACATAGACAAAACGACACACAAAGCCAATTTATGGGGGGCCGCCCAAAATTTTAAACCAAACACACTGGGACAGACTCATAAAAACACACACACACAATAGTCAATACGGGGTTTCGGCCAAAACCGTTTTAATTTAAACACACAGACAGACACACACCCAAAAACAGAAAAACACACAATAGTGTAATACTGGGTTTTGAAAAAAACTCAAACACCGAAAAAACACAGACACCACCCCACACATTCAGAAAAACACACACCCCACAGTCAATGTGGGTCTCCCCAACAGAGGCTAAAACAAAAAACCCCACAACAGTCAGAAATCAGGCCCCACAGACACACACAGACAGAAAGACACACACTAAAACACACACACAGACACTCACTCTTGATACACACTCAATAGACATACAAGAATTTGGTATCAATACTTATCAAAACACACCCAAATTTTATAAATTTCAATGCCCCCCTCTTTTCCCCAAAGGGTTTTTTGTTAATGTATTTTCTCCCCGGGACCTCTAACCCAAATAAAGTACCTAATACAATTAATAAAACTCTTTCTTTAGTTTTTTTTTTCCTTTTCCCCATTTTTTTTATCTTTTTCCCCCGTTTACTTTTGAAAATGATACATCAAAAAGTCGGCCGATGGTTTTGGTGTGCTTGTTTTTTTCTCCAGAATATTCCGTTTTGGGAAAAAATTCCCAAAAACCAAAATTTCCTGAAAAAGGGTGGAAATTTTTTTAAAAAATCTTTCTCCCCCTTTTAAACAGTATCTCTCCCCTTTTTGGAAACACCATTCAAACTGTAAAATTAAAACAAGTCTCTTTGCGGGGGGGGGTTTTCCTTTTCAAAGTTGTGGTTTTGAACTGAGCCTAATTGATCATGGTGATTTTGAAAAAATTTAGGGTTTTTAATATTGTTCGGGAAATTTTGGGCTGAAAAGGGGGGTTAAGTGGAAGGCTTTAAAAACTCTCTGAAATTTTTCTTTACACGACTACTAAAAATTTCTGTAACTGAAATTCTCAAAGTAAACCCCTTTTCCCTCTCTCTCACAATGTTTCATTTTTTTGTAATTTCGGTTTTCTTTGGGTGCCTTTTGGCAAGAGGGGTCTCAACTCCCATTGACTCAATGTTAATTAAGAAATTTTTTGGGGAAAACAGAAAAACCCCTTTTAAAAAAGCTGTAAAATCCACATTTTAGACAGTAGGGCCATAAAAAAAGATTCAAGTTTTCCCCAAAGCCCTTTTCTCTTGATGGGTCGTTTTTTTATCATCCATGTTTTTTTTTCCATGGATACAGTTGTTAAAGGGGCGTTAAAGAAAAGGGTCGTCAAAAACCTGACTCCTCCAAAGGAAAATCATCCCCCTGGCAACCGTGACTGCAAAAGCTGTGGCTCTCTCTCCCCTTTAAAAACTCTATTCTCTTGCGTTTTAAAAATATAGCAGAACTAAAGGGGGTAAAGGGGCTGTCGCAAAATCCTTTTTTAAAAAAAACAAACATACTACACAGTTAATATTTGATTTCCCCCTTTTAAAATTTTAACAGGCCCCAAACACACACCCACACAATAGCCACCCACTCAGGCACACCAAACAAACACAGACTGAAACACACACACACACACACACAATATCAATCTGGTTATGCAAAACACAACAATTTTTAAAAAATCAGGCACACACGACAAACACAAACACACAGACAGACGACCCTAGAAAGACACTCCCACACACACACAATAGTCAATACTGACAATGACAAAGACCCCCTCAGGGACACACAGACAAACACAGCCCCCACAGACAACAGCGCATGAAAAACCTCCCCCCACACGAAAATTTGGTCAGTCACCCCAATGTGAAAACCTGAAAACAAACAGGACGGGCACAACACACACACATTTTTGACATAATACTAAAACCCACATTCACTAATCCCCCGTCTGTCCTGTCGGGGCACAGACACACCTCAAAATAACTTATAAGGGTGCATTGGTATAAACTGCGGTGCAATGCACCCCTGCATTTTCCCCAAAGAAATTTTCTATTCTTTTCTTCCCCTTTCCCCCCCCCTGGGGTTTGCTTCTTCCCACCGTTGGCCCCCACAAAATACATCAAAACGTCATTTTGTGGTGGTGTGCTTATTTTGTTCTCCAGAATATTCCGTTTCGAAGAAATTGGGAAAAAACCCGAAATTTTCCATAAAAATGGCGGAAAATTTTTAAAAAGGAAATTTCCCCTTTTCCCCGTTCTCCTCTGGCATCTTTCCTGAAACACCATTCAAACTGAAAAAATTTGACACAGTCCTGTATTGGGGGGTATTCAACTTTTAAAGTTGTGGGGTTTTTAACTTAGCTAATTGATCAGGTAATTTGGAAAAACCAGGGGTTTTCAATGGGGTTTTCGAATTTCCGGGCTGGGGGAGGGGTTTGGTGGAAGGCTTTAAAAAACTCTCAAAATTTTTTTTTACCGACGATTCCCAAAAAAATTTCACTGTAGAGATGTAAAATTTCCCCAAAATTTCCCCTTTTCCCCTTTCTACAATGTGTTCATTTTTTTGTGGGTTCGGTTTTTTTTGGGGTGCCTTTTAGTGACAAAAGGGCCCCAACTGCTCCCTTTTCAATGTTAATTGAAGAATTTTTTTGGACGAAAACCCCCTTTTAAAAAATTGCTGTAAAAAACCCCTTTGACAGTAGGACCATAAAAATAGATTAGGGCTTCCTTAAGTCTTGTTTTTTGATGGTCAAATTGGCGATACCATTTTTGTTTTCCTGGATGCAGTTGTTGCGGCCCCATTCCCCAAAATACTTCGGCACCTGAAAAACCCCCGGGAGGAAAACCATCCCCGGCCTGACTGCAAAAGGGTGTGGGTTTTCTCTTGTAAAACTCTATGTCTCTCTTCTTTTTTAAATTGAACTTGGGGGAAAATTAAAGGGGCTGTCTTGCACCCCCCGAAAAACAGATATAACAGCGCCACAAAAATCAATTTTTTTGCACCACAATTATTTAAACACCTAAACACAAACACAAAACACACACACACACACAGACTCATAAACCCCCCACACACACAATAGTCAATCCGGTTGTTGACCCCAATACCGACCCCCCTCAGGCCCAAAAAACACACAAACACAGACACACATGAAAAGACGACACAAACCAACATTGTGCGGTGCCCCCCCAAAACAAACACTCAAACACAGAAAAACAGACACACCAAAAAACAGAAAACACAGACAGACGACACACAAAGCCTATTTTGGGTGCGCCCAACCGAAATTTTTTAAAAAACCCCAACCGAACACCCCCAACTCCCAAAAACAGCCCCACATAGGACACACACAAAAGCCAATTTTGGATGAGCCCTTTTTTAAAAAATCAAACACGAACCAAAACCAAAAAACCAACACACACACACAATAGTCAATACGGGGTTTTTCAAGCTGGATTTACTAACCCCCCAGGCCCAAAAAGAAAAACACAAACACGACCCACAAAGACAGACAACACACACCCACACCCACATTCAGACACACACACACACAATAGTGCAATCTGGGGTTTCGGCACAACATTTCTACCCCGGGGCAATGCCCCCTCTTGTTCCAAAAAGGAAATTTTGATTAATGGGGCTTGCCCTCCACTAGGCACCTCTTAAAAAAACTATTACCTAATTGTCCCAAAATACATATTTTCTTCGGGTTTTTTTTTTCTTCTTCTTCTTTCGATTTTGGGTTGTAACCCTCCCCCCCTTTGGGGCCAACAAATGTAA
This sequence comes from Toxotes chatareus, assembly GCA_016801885.1. Lineage (NCBI taxonomy): Eukaryota > Metazoa > Chordata > Actinopteri > Toxotidae > Toxotes > Toxotes chatareus. The sequence goes on along the minus strand of JAFBJY010000176.1, from coordinate 4,754 downwards.
ACAAAGCGTCCTCGATCTCTTTTGCTAAAGTTTTTTTCTCCCAAAAATTCCCTTTAAAAAAATTCCGAAAAAACCCGAAATTTTCCCATAGAGAATGAATGGGGAACTTTAAAAATTTCCCCCGTTTCAAACATTCTGCTCTGGCATACTTTCACCCAGAAACACCACAAACTGTAAAATGTGCCAGTCGGTATTGGGGGGTATTCAACCCAAAATTTTTTAGTTTTTTTAATTTTAGCCCAATTGATCAACGTGAAATTTTGGGAAAAATGGGTTTTCAATAGGGGTATTCGGAATGTTCGGGCGTGGGAGGTTAATGGAAGGCTTTCAAAAAAATCTCTGAATTTTTTTTTTACACAACCCGACCACAAAATTTTTCTGTGACAGTGAAATTCTCCCCAAACCCATTTTCCCCTCTCTCCATTGTTAATTTTTTGTAGGTTCGGTTTTTCTTTTTGTGCCTTTTTCGAAGAGGGCTCTCACTTCCTTGACTCCCAAAGTTTGAGCAGGATTTTTTAGAAAACAGAAAATCCCCCCTTTTTAAACTTTCCCAAAAACCCCATTTTAAAATAGGAATAAAAATAGATTCAGGTCTTTTAAGTCTTGTCTCTTTTGGTGCCGTTTAGTGATCCATGTTTTTTTTTCCATGGATAGCAGTTTTGGCAGGCCATTTGGGGGAAAATAGTCGTCAGAGCACTTCTGCCTCAGCGGGGAAAACCCTCCCCCTGGGCCGTGCTGCAAGGCTGGCCCCTCTCCCTGTCCCCTTTCTCTCTTTTTGTAATTAAAAAAAGCAGAATAAGGGTAAAGGGTACACCCCCGCAAACCAAACACACACAATTTGGGTTTCGGTCGAGCCCTTTTTGCCCTGAACCCCAACCCATTTGACTCAGACCCCCACCACACAACAAACACCCGACCCCCTCAGACACAAAACAGACGACACACAAAATCAATATTTACAGAGCTCCACAAAACAACACACACACAGACTCTAAAAACAGACACACACAGAAAGGACACACAAAGTCAATATTGTGCTGCCCCGCCCCTTCTGGAAAACACCCAAAAACAACCCGCACAGACTTACACACACACACACACACACAATGTCAATACGGGGTTTTTAAACACAACCCGTTTTGGGCCTCAAAACGACAAACACAAACCAAACACACAAGACAGACAACACACACACCCACCACACAGAAAACACACACCCGTGTCAATACGGTTTCTGGCCCCCTTTACTAAACGGTGCAATGCACCACCCTTTTTCCCAAAGAAATTGTCAATTTGGGGTTGCTTTACATCACCTAAACACCCTTACAAAACTATAAGGGACCCAATTAATCTTAATCTTGTTCTTCCGTTCATCTTTTCTTCTTCTTTTAATTTTTTTTACTCCTCCCCCCGTTGGGCCCCTTAAAAACAGTGGCCCGGGTTGGTTTTTTTATTTTTCCAGTTTTGTTTTGTTATTAAGCCTGGTTTTCCCCTAGAAAGAATGGAAAAGTTAAAAATTAAATTTGAAAGATTTCCCCATAAACACTTGGCTACTTTTACTGAAAAACCCTTAAATGAAAATTGAACATTTTTTTCTTTAAAAATTTGGAAAAATTTTTTGCCTTAAAAGTTTTTCGGGTGAAAAAATTCCCGGAAGTCCTGATATTTTGGGGCTGAAAAATTTTTTTCCCACCCCACGACCAAAAAATTTCCAAAGTGATTTTTCCCCCCCTGTCCTTGGGGATTTTTTTCGTCCCAAAAAATTTTAAAAACCCTTTTCAAAAAAGGGGGAAAAAAAACCCACAAAACCCGAAACCCTGGTTTTTCACAAACCAATTTTGAATTTTAAAAAAAGGGCAATCCGCAAATTTTAAAATTCTTTTTGGGTAAAAACAAAAAAGGGAAACCCCGTTTGTTTTGGGAAAAAACCCCCAAAAAAAAAACCCCAAATTTCCCCCCAACCCTTCGTGAAAAAAAAAAAAAAAATAAAATTTTTTTTCCCCTTGGGAAAATTTTAAAAACAAAAACAAAAGGAACTTTTTGGGTGGAAAAAAAAAAACAAAAAGGGAAAGGGAAAAAAAAAAAGCAAAAATTTGAAAATTTAGATTTAAAAAAGAAAAGGAAATCGAATTTTTTTAAAAAAAATTTTAAAAAAAGGGGAAGCTGGCTAAAAAAAAAAGATGTTTAAAAAAAAAAAAAAAAAGCAAATTTTCCCCCCCCCCCCCGGGGTCCCGGGGAAAACCCAAATTCTTTTTAGGCTTTAAAATTTTGGAAAATTTTAAAAGGAAATTTAAAAGGGGGAAAATTGAAAAACAAAATTTTAAAAAAGGAAGGGAACGTTTATTTTTAAAATTTGCCCCCAAAATTCCCCGGGGCTATAAAATATACCCGGGTTCCTTTCCAAAGGGGAGCCCCCTGAACAAATTGGGTTCCCCCCCCATTCGATTTAAACTAAAGGGTTTTTGGGAAAAACCCCCTTTTTTTAAAATTTTTTTTCCCCGGGGGGCCCCCGTTGCCGGGGTTTTTTGGGGGGTTTCCCCCAAGGTAAAGCCACCTGAGGTTCCAAAACTGGGAAAAAGGTTTAAAATTTAAAAATTATTAAAAAATCACTTTTGTTAAAAAAAAAAGGGGGGCCTTAGGGGTTTTTAAGGGGATTCCCCCAAAGGGGGAAAAAATTTAAAAGGGTTTTTAAAAAATTTGAAAAAAGAAAAGTTGGGCCCCCAAAAAAAAAGGGGAAAAAAGAAAGGGGGGGGCCCGTTAGAGGGGTTTTTTGCAACGGGGGCTTTGGGGGGAAAGGGAAAAAAGGGCCAAAAGAAAGGCCCCCGAGGGAGAAAAAGGGGGGGGCGAAAGGGCCCTTTTTCAATTTTGCCGGCCCCGGGAAGGAAACCGGTTTCTTTTTTTGCCCCCCGGGGCCCCCACCCCCTTCTTCCAAAAAAAAACTTGGTTGGGGGCCCGTTTCCCGGCCGTACTTTAATTGCGTTTGTCAAACCCCGAAGGAAATTTCCCCTTTTTTTGGGCCCTTTTAAGTCAAATTGAACAATTTTTAAATTAAACCCGGGGGGGCCTTTAAAAACCATTAGGGCCAGGGCCCTTTTCGCAGGGAAAAAAAAAATTTACAATAACCCCTATGGGGTTTTGGGGGGGTTTTTTGGGGACCTCCCCCTTTTCCCAAAATTGGGGTGGTTTTCCCCAGGTTAAAAAGGGGAAAAGGGAAAACCCCTTTTTAAAAAACGAAATGGGGCCTTTGATCATTGGGGAAAAAGAAAAAAAAACCCAAAAGGGGGCCCAAGGGAAAAAAAATGGTTTTTAAACAAAACCCCCACACACAGACAAACACACACACACACAGACAGAAAGACACACACACACACACACACATTCAGACACACACACACACACAATAGTGTCAATACTGGGTTTATCAATAGCACAACCCAGTATTGACAGAGGAACACAGACACACACAGGACAGAGGCACACAAACACACACACACACACACAATAGTCAATATTGTGCGGTGCTCCCGCACAACATTGACAGAGGAGCACAAACACAGACACGCACACACACACACAATAGTCAGACCCACTCAGGCACACACAGACAAACACACACACACACACACACACACACACACACACACACAGGCACACAGGCACACACAGGACAGAGGCACACAAACACAGACACACACACACACAATAGTCAATACTATTGACACAGTAGTATAGTATTGACACAGACCCACTCAGGCACACACAGACAAACACAGACAGACTGACACACACACACACACAGTCAATATTGACAGAGGCACACAAACACACAGACCCACTTACGCACACACAGACACACACAAATACAAACCCACTCAGGCACAGACAGACACACAGATACACTCAGACACAGACCCACTCAGGCATACAGAAACACAAGTACACACAAATACAGACACACTCTGACACACACAGACACAGACATATATATATATATACACATATAAATGTGTGTGTGTGTATATATATAAAAAGAGAGAGAGAGAGAATTACCAACTCAGAGTTTCCATCTCATTTTATAACATACATGTGTTATGTTTTATATTTTTATTTAGGGTATTTATTTATGGAAATTCTTTTAGAGATATTATTTTTAAAAAAATATTTTTTGTAATATTAAAAAAAGGGATAACTTTTCAAAATCAGTGTTGTTGACCTATCCTAAACTGATAATCCCTGCACAAGAAAATACACTTTGCATTTGCATTTAAAGGGTAAAAATTAATTCACAGTCTCTATACATTGTGAGAAGTGGAGTTAATCACCAAAAAAATAAAAAAAGAAAGTAAAAAAGTTAACGTTTGTGTTTTCATTAATGTGTTGTATTATAATACATTAATAAAAATATATATTAATAATGACATGCAGTGTGACTGCTCGGACTCGAACGTGTGAACGGCGATACGTGTCGTGTCAAGTTCACAGATATCGGCCATCTGATTTGACAGATCACGCTGGATGAGACACAGGAAGACTCTGATTGGACAGTTCCGTGTGCATTTTATTTCGCCTTGATATAAAAGCACTGGCCCGGGGCTGATCGACACCTTTGATCTCATCATAGGTAAGAGGCTGTTCTGTTTGACACACATTAGCATACTGAAATTGTTAGTAAAGGTGGTTTTACTGAAGCTAGATATTATTGACGTGTGATATATAGTCATTCTCATTATTGTGGAACAAATGGATGTACTTGT